>VDFB02181171.1:0-20498 GCA_007258455.2 Sequoia sempervirens | reverse complement strand
AATGTATCTATACCATCATCTTCAATTATGTTTTCTGATGCATGATCATTATCTTCCATAGGATCATTAACTTCATCTTCGATATTCATAGCTCCATGTTCATCTGCTTGCAAAACCACATTCTTCAGGCCGTGATAATCCATATCATGTGCCTTAGGGTGTCCCACCTTTATAATAATGATAGACACAAATAAACCATGATCAGGATCAAGTGATTATATATATATATATATATAAAATGTTAAAACGATATAAATATTTACAAATTCAATAAATATAAACACATATAATGAACAACTTACCAATGGATGATAATCATTCCCCCCTTCAAGTGACCATGCTACCTACAATGTTTTCTTAGTTGTTGTGATTAAAAGTTGTCTCATCTTTAAACCCTTGCAATTATTGTAAGGACAATAACATTTCCCATCACCCCTTTCTTTTCAATCTAAACCTTACCAATCTATCAAGTGTCTCTTTTATTTTGTTTTGACTAATATTATTTGACATGATTTTTCTTTACCAAGCTTGGAATATTTAGATCTTCAAAAAATATCAAACTCACACTCCAATAATTTTTATTCATAGACAGTAACAAAAATCTAACACTCATATTTTACACCAAAAAAAGTTGGCATGCAACTACCCCTGCCAAAGAGAAGATAGTCTGAAGTTAATGACCCCAAAAAACAGTTTAAAATGCTAATTCCAAAACTTATTAAATTCTAAAATTTTACTATGATTTCCAACCATTAGACTCCTAAAATTAGAATATTGAACTTCACAACAAAATATGAAAATGTAACTCTGAAAATGCACAAGTCTAAAAATGAAATATGATGAGATGTTGCTTTAAAATATGATTTTCAAACCTGGAAGTACAAATCTGATTTCACAAATGAATTATGGGAAAGGACAATGACTACCCTCAACTTGGCGATAGCTTCTTGATTTTTTTTTGATTTTTTCCAAGAAAATCGTCTTTAGTTCTCCACAAACTGTCGTAAGTATAGCAAATTCGTAAGTATCGCAAAATGCTGTCGCAATAAATAGTTGAGCTCACTTTTTATTTATGTAGGTCTCAATTTTTACTTCACATGTTTGTTGAAATTTCGACGAAAACTCTTTGTCACAATTTTGATGAAAAAATAGGTTTGTCAAAATTTTGACAAAAAAATAGGATAAAATTTAAAAAAATTGAAAATTACACATTAAATATCACTAGTACCTAACAATACATCTAATTATCCATCTTTTTTCATAGATTTTTGTCAGATTTTGCAGTCAAATGAGTTAGTGTTTTCTTAACAATGTTGAAAAACCAGACTCTAAAATCTGTATTCTTCAATGTTGTCATCCTTTAACTGTAGACTCAAATTCGTTATTTTCTTTAGCAGAAATCTTAAACTTCAATGTATGGGAGCTTCTTGTTATTAATCTTTGAAGGTAGTTTTTATAGTAGAAAATATTCAAATGTCAATTGCAGCATTACTCCATACATAGGGTTGAGTTCAAGCATCAATCTAAAAACTATCCCTACATTTTAAAAAATAGAATACAAAATTTCATTCATTTAAATGATAAAGAAAAATTTGAACTACAAAGCCATGATAAAATCCCATCTACATCACAGAGGCTAAATTCCTGATATGCTGTTTTTATATTCTTCAGATTGATTAATCATCCCTGATAATGGTTTTCTAAGATTTATCTAGCCAATGTGTCTGACATATTAGTTCTTTTTAAGTAAAAATAAATGGACTCATATTAAATTTTAAAAGTATTTATTTTTTTTAAATTATCTTTATGAAAATATTAATATGCCTCCTATTTTGGGTTAGACGTAGCTTTTAAATTAGGGCTCAAACTTGTGATCATGTCTACGTTTTTCAATGGCTCAAAGCCTCAACCATCCTCTCTATGTTTGGAAGCCTTGTATATAAGGATATTATTGTTGTGTTTAATTAACAATAGATTTTCAAAAAAAAATTCAAAATAAGATAAATATTTATCGGGTATGTGCAGGATCATCATGGAAAAAACAGGCCCTTAAGTGGCAAAAAATTCAGAAAAATCAATGTTAGGCAACTTGATGTAAAATTTTGAATAAGTTATCTATATTATTTCAAAAATATGTAAAATAGAATTTGTAGAAAATTTAATGGAGTTTCAAAACTACTAGGTTTATTTAAAAACAAATAAAATCTATTTGGTGAAATTTTGAAATTTCAATGTAGTAGTACTTAATTTCAGGGAAAAAATAAGAAGTAGGTGTTTGTCTGACCACCCTAACCATAATAAAATGATAATTATTTTTTATAAGATTTTATATATAAGTAGAGGACTCATTTCCGGATGTGATGCATATTTTTTTGTAATTTTTTTGCAAGTAAATAATTAATTATGAATTTTTTATTACAACTTTAAAAAAATATAAAAGTTCGTATGTTCATCCTTAACTTGGTCAAAACTTCATGAAATTTAATTTTCTTTTTTAATCCTATAGTATGTGAAGCATAGAATGTGACGATATTTCAGATTCCAAAAATGTGATACCGCTTTGAAATTTATAGATGTTTTGAATCAACCTATCGATTAGGACTTTAGTCATAATTCTAATAGAAAATGAATAATAATTATTTATTAAATTCAAGTTAAAGCATAATTTATATTGGTGGAAAGCTGAGAATATCCTCTAAAAACCCTTTTCGTTTCATCAATTTTGGGTAAAAAAAAGGTTGTTAGCCACATACCCTACAAATACCCATAATATTGCCACTTTTTGGCCCATCATGATCCTACACATACCCTATCATTTGTAGATTAAGTGATAGATAATAATCTTTACTATTTCAATAGGTGTAATCTTGAACTTTTTGTTCTTTTATATATTCTGGGATGTTTTTTTTGGTTGTTTGCAATTTTTAATTCATGTTGTCATTTTTTGTTGAATTTAAAGATTATACTGTGAGTTCTGATTTTAAGATTTGAAGACCTTTCAAAAACCAGAACAATAGATTTAATTTTATTTATAATTTAGAATATATTTTTTCAAATATTGAATTATTTCATAAAATTAGTTTAAAAGAGGGAAAAGGAGGAGATTTAATAGGAAAAAGATAGTATAGTTAATAGACCTATAAAATTTAAAGTTGTACAAAAAGTTAGATTTCAAAACTACAGTGATAAATTACGGGTTGCAATGCAACCAAAGATGAAATTGCTGAAAATGTGGCTCAAAATTAATATTGAGGTGTCTAAATCTAAATATCATAGCTTGTAAACCTTTTAACAATAGTTAGAATACAAAACAATAGTGATAAATTAAGAGACACACTAATATCTCCTTTGTAATTGGACTTGTCTCCCATTTCTTGTAGGCTCCACATTAGAGTCATTGGAAGGTAGCCAAACATTTTATAATATATATTTAGGCCACTTCACACTTTGACATGCAATACACATCAAGAGCTATTTCTCAAATAGTGGGTTTAAAGTACTTGGATTCAACTAGTGACATTGATGATTGAAAGTCCACTAGCTTTGTCTATTGCCTTTGTTCTAGTCTAGTTACAAGGTCATGCAAGAAGCAATCATTTTTTGTTATGCATAAGTCTAGCTACTATAGTAGTTGCTATTTCACCTCTGCATGAATGAGCTATATTTCTCCTCTCCTTATTTCACCTTTTCACTTCTACGTGAATGAGTTGCACACCTATTTCACCTTTTCACCTTTTGCAATATGATGAATACTTATTTATAGAATTAGTTTTTTTTTTAAATTTTGGATTGGTATAACTGACACAAAATCATATTGTGATTTTTTTTGTTTTAATGTAGGTATCAACCACTTATTCTTTTTCATGGATAATACTACATATTGTCCAATTCCTTAATGTGGTTTCATAAATTTTGAACTTCATTACTTTCACAAGACAATGTAGGTGAAAACTTGTTCTCCTCTAATGATGACAATTACCCAAAATTTTTCCCTAGTACACAAGGGCTCAATGAAGAAGTGGTCATAGAAGAAGTGATAATTGAAAAGGAAACTCCAAACAATGAAGTAGAAGTCACAGAAAATTAGTTTCATGTAACCCCTCAAGTAAAAAATAGAGTTCGTTGGAGCATTGCAAACACAATGGTTCTAGTTGAAGCTAAAATAATTGAGAGAGAAACACAATCAAGTGGTGGTGCAATGAGAAAAGCATTAAATTCCACCAAAAAGTGAAAATATTCAAGAATATTGCTCTACTCATGGTGTTCCTTGCATAACAAACCAATGTCGAGATCGTTGGGAGCATATTCAACCTGATTACAAAAAAAAAAAAGAGACTATGAACATAATATTCCATTTGGGCATGACAGTTACTAGAATATGACAAGTCGTGAGAAAGTTGAAAAGAAATTTCCTACAAAGTTCATTGTTGAACTTTATGATGCAATGGACACCACATTTGGTAGAGATTGAGCCATCAATCTAGGAAATATCACTATTGAATCTTTCGATACAATCTATGCATTTGATGAGAAAAATCCTCCAAATGAAGATGAGCCATTGCACGAACTTGAAACACCAGATATGGAAAGTCATGACTAGTCTAAAAATGGTAGTGAAAGAGACAAACAATTCACAGGGAAAAATTGAAAATCAATTTCCAATGTTACAAGCATGAAGGATGTTATTGTTGACAATAATAAGTTGTTGGTTTCCACTCTACAAATGGCTGACACATGAAATGCCATGAACAGTGCATGAAAAAGGATGATTCAATTAAAGAAAGGCTATTGAAGCTTGAAGAGCAGAAAATTAATGTGCAAATAAGCATGGTTTCAGCACTGAACATATTGACCAAGCAATGTTGAAGATCAACCAATCATATGAAAAAGAAGATTGATTTTTTGTTTGATAATGTCATAGAACTATAAAATAAAATAAATAACATTTGTATAAAACTGCTTATGATTAAAGTGCTTATTTTTAAAAATATAGTGATATTTATCTTTCTCTACAAGAATCCCAAGGATGTTACAAAGGTGTGTGGCATTTTAGAGATGTTTGGCTATCCCCAAAATAGAATAAAATGTTTGAGATGCACCTTAATTATCAATAGTGGCATTCTATTTAAACGGCGTTGTAAAAGTATTATTGGAATACAATTACCCAAGTTTTAAATGGCACATAATTTGTGAATGAGAGTTCATGTCAAACTTATGTTGCTTATTTTGATTTAGAGAAAAAAAGGGGAAAAAAGGGGGCATGACTCAGTTTTAGAAGTTGATTATTATATTTCCTTTTATGCCTTACTGCTATGCTGATTATTGGACATTTTGTAGCATTTGGGCCTTTTTTTGTTATTTATTTGTAATAAAAATAGTGAATTTTTGTTCATGCTATAAGTTTGAATCAACAAAAAAATTGAACATTGTCTCTCAAATTTGATGCATTATGTGAAATTCTAGACTTGAATCTCTATGTGGTCAGTTTGGGTTGAATGGTTTTCTAATTTTTTTCTTGGGTTCAGTACAATTGTTGAATTTTTCTATCAGGGGTCATTGATCCAATTTTGCAAGTTTAAAGAGTTTATAAAAATAATAAAAATAAATAACAGTTTGCTTCCAAGGCATAGTTATCAAGTTCAGTACAACTATTGAATTTTTATGTTAAATAAGGGTCATTGATCCAATTTTGCAAGTTTACAGAGTGTATAAAAATAATAAAAATAAATAACAGTTTTCTTCCCTAGCATAGTTATCAAGTTCTAGATAATTGGATAATTTTTTAGAAGAGATGAGAGGGGCATTTCCTTCATTATCTCATCTCCTAAAAAATATAGAGCATATTCAAAATATTTTTCTCTAAAGCAAAAGTATTTTGTTTAGTTCTACAAGGTGTAGAATATGACACAATTGATTTCCATTATCCTTCGAAATTGAGATAAATTGGTGGCGTTGTCAAATTATAAATGGAATACAATTACCCAGGTTTGAAATAGACCAAAAATATAGTTAATTAGATATTTAAATTTAACACAAAACCCATTAAAGCTAATTCATGATTAAAAGACATTTTCTAAAATCTTTTTAGGATATTTTTTTGTGACTGTAGTTTGCGGGTTTGTAACTATTAATCCTTTTATATTTTTCTCATTCCAATAACTTTCACAAAAATATAAAGCTCTACGGATATCTGTTGAATGCAGGTGGACTATTTTTTTCTGTATATTGTCGAATTTATCATAATTAGTTATATACTGCAACATAGAGGGTATGAATTTTGAGAATTTTTTGCTCTTTCATTCACTTACTGCTATCTTATTTTTTTGAGTTTGTGAGTCAAGATTCAAAAGTCAAATACAACATTGTGCTCTCTATTCAACTTTAGTGATTATGCTGCAAGAGCTTCCAATATATTATCTGGAGTCTAGACATTATTAAAAGGAAAAGAAGAATTTATTGTTCTTTTTATCAATACTTACATGTTCATTATTACCTTCTATTTTGAGTTTGTCAATGGTTGGTGTCAAAGGCACCCCTATTCTATTTAATTTTCTCCTTTAAATGATTATGCTATAGGAGCTTCAAGAATGAGATCAGAACATTATCAAAAACAAAAGAAAAAAATAAAATATATATTACTGGTATTGATATTTATATAGTTATTACTACCTTCCATTTTGATTTTGTCAGAATTAGTCAAATGCAATCTTGTTATGTTTAATATTGAATCCAGATGATTATTTATATGACCTCCAAAAATGAGATCAGAGATTTATCAAAAATAAAAGATTTTATAGACTGTCATCAATGCTTATAAGTTCATTGCTTTTTTCTATCTTGCATTTGTGGGAGTTGGATTTAAATGCAATGCCATTCAATTTAATAATCTATTTCCAATTATTAATGTAGAGGAGATTTAACTATGTTATCAGAACAATTATCATCATAGGAGATCTAACTATGTTATCAGAACAGTAAATCATCTCACTTTGCTACAAGCACATCATGATTCAAATTATTGATATAACTCTACTCGTTTAATAAACTATTAAATGATTATGATTTCTAAAAGTTAAAATTGAGGCTATGTTCCATTGCGTTTAGTTTTTTAAGTTTGTTGTATGATTTTACTTTTTTGGGTGGTTCAATTGTATATTTAGAGTATAGACCTAGCTTTCTTTTTTTAGCACAATTTTTTATTAATTTGTTTTAATTTTGCAGCATAGGTGATGGATTCATATAGTAGAAAAAAGAGCCAGAGTATTGTTAGAATGTCTTACAGTGATACAAAAAATAGCATTGCAAGTGTGGTGTGATGTTGAAGACTCTACAAACATATTAAAGAAATACAAGACAACATCATCTCAAGCTTCTAATCATTTAGATAATGAGGTAGAAGATGAAATAGATTTGGAGTTTTATGCAATGTGTTATGAGCAACAAAGTGTACTCCTCAATTCAGATATTTCTACTTTTCAATGGGAAGGGAAGGTTAGTGGTGAGTGGTATATCAAGCCACGTTCTTTGCATTGGTGGAACCATTATATTTTTGAAGTTAAATGTGATGACCAATGATTTTGTAGTATCTTTCGGTTACCATATGCATTGTTTCAATTTCTATGTGAAACATTGTATGAAGATCTTAAGCAAGGTGATATACCTCTATCTTTAGCAACATTTATCAAGGGAAGGGTATTTCCAGTTGAGAAATAGGTGGCTATTGTTGTTTTAAGACTATCATCTAGAATTTCTATGATTAATTTAAGTGAACTTTTTGGGTGTGGAAAGTTACCAACTACATGAGTTGTGGAAAAATTCATTAATGCTATGCATGTTTAATTTCAAAACTACATACAATAGCCAAGTGATCATTCACTTGAACTTGTAAAGCATGGTTTTCACCAAAAATAAGGCTTTCCAAATTGTTGTGGGGCTATAGATGTAACTCATGTTGATTTTGAGCTTCCAGCTAATTAATGTTCATCTAATTGGTACAATCGTGAACACAACTATAGTATGTCATTGCAATCCATTGTTGATAGTAATATGTGTTTCATGGATGTTTTTACTGGTTGGCCTAGATCTATCAATTATGCTAGGCTCCTAAGAAATTCTTATTTCTATAAGTTATGCGAGGGTGGAGAGAGGTTGAATGGAATTCTAGTTTTCATTGGTTCATCAAATATCAGAGAGTACATTGCTAGTGATGGTGGATATCCATTGTTACCATGGTTAATCACACCTTTTAGTGGAGTTGCAATAGATAATCAAAGATCATTCAACTTTAAAGTATCTTTAACTCGTATTGTTGTTGAACATGCCTTTGGAATGCTAAAAGGTGTTTGGAAAATTTTGAATTCAAAAATTTTCCATCCAAATTTGAAAATGCTACCAAAAGCTATTTTTGTGTGTTGTATTTTGCATAATATTATGTTGACATTTGAAAGAGAAGACACTGAAGCTAGTTACCTTGAGGAGTATGAGAATAATATACCAAATAATGAAGCAACACTAGGGGATTCTACTATAGGGTTAGCCTAAATGACCTTAATGGAATTCATCAATTGTAATGAAAATGTTGAGCAACATAGTAATTGAAAACTAGATTTTGATCAAGACTTTGTGAAATATTCTTACCCAGTGTTGTTTTTGTTAGCTATATCTAACTGTTAATATATAGTTATGCTATAGTAAGTTATATTAAAAACTATATTTTGATCAAGGCTCTTTTATTTTAAGTTATATCTATTAATGTATAGTTATGTTATAAAGCATCTAACTGAAAGTAGATTCAAACATAAGTTCCCTGTTTATGGAGAGTAAGTGAAATCATTTTCTATTTTTCTGGCACTTGCATTCTATCTTGCATGTAAGAGATTGCCAATGTGGTAGTCTATACTACTTTTACAAGAGATATTTCTTCAACCAATTGCTATTCTTTCCACTTTGAGAAATTAAGGGTGTTGTACATTAAAGATATGCAATGATATAGAAATGAAAATTCATTTCTCATCTAAAATAGGATGTTATGTCTTGTCAAATTTCTAAAGGTCTGATTCTTTTGGTATATTGGGCACATACTTTTAGAGAATTAGAGGATATTGTTTTCATTAAAGTAAAGATGGGAAATATATATATTTCAAAGACTAGCAAAACAAGCTACCCATACAGTATGTCAAAGGACTGAAATTAGTATTGAAATGAAACAATCCATTATGTTTCAAATTTTAGCTATTTAGATTATTTTCATCAGAGAATTTACTAATTCAGTAGATTTACTAATGGTACCAAAAGTCATTATTGGGAATAAATTGGAAAATTATTTGAATGCCTCCTTAGTATGCTCTTGCATCAAAATTATGTAGGTGTCAATTATTGATTTGTAAGGGTAGTTGAGGTAGTAAGGGCGTAATTTACCTCAACTCACATTATGGTGGGAAAATGTGTGGATTTGGGGCATGCAAACTTGTGTTTGCACATTGATATGTTACTCTTAGCTTGTTTATCTTTGACCCATACATTTCTATTTCAGAGGAAAAATGTACTTTCAATGAGAAATGCATAGATGTCAAGATGTTGTATAACCCCTCCTTCTCTAACATTTTCTTGTACTTTGGCATTGTGAATAATTCATTTTGGGTATGTAGATCCCTGTTGGTAATTTTATAGTTGAAATTCAATATGAACTTGGACTTCTTGCTTTACTACTTTACCATATTGAAGACTAGATTTATGGGCCTTGAACCCTCATATGTGCAAATGTAATTGAGAAGTGCAGTTTGCAGTCCACCAACGTGATGATGCATGGCATTTATTTGGATTACAACTTCCTAGTCAAGCTTTTAGACCTGTGAGTTTAATTGTACATATACAAAAGTTCCATACAAAGCCAGGATTCCCAACTCACTCATGTTACTTAAGTTTGATTGTGTTGAGGCTTGGGAGACAAGATTGCACTCATTCAAGTGTTGAATTGAATGTTGATTTATGTTTCAACTTATTTACACAAACCCACTTGGATGTTTCCAATAAATTTGGAAATTTTTTGTCCATTATCAATTCTTTTTTAAAGTATTTTTAACCTGCAAATTTATAGTGTTTCTTGTTCTCTTGTACACTTTTCTAGTTTGGCTTCATATTCTTTAAAACAATTGGTCTATATTGTAATGAAAATGGTAAGAGCAAAATGATGCTAGACAAATTAAATCATTGTTGCACAAAATATCAAAATATAAAAGATTGTTTGATTGAATTCCTTTGGATTGATTTTAATTACTAAAAAATCGTTAACTTTATCACTCCAAACCATACAATTCAATAAAACATCCTACTTATTTCTCCTAATTCTTTATTTAAAGAAAGGTAAATAAAATGAATCCCTCAAATGTAATTAATATATTTTTACTTAACAAAATGAACCACTTATTCTCCCTATAGTTTTCTAAATGTGATTCATTTGTCTAATACTTCTATGATCACACTTTCTTCTCCTTCAATAACGTAAATGCTATTTTGCAATGTTATTTTTCTCACAACAATTACCAATTGTAAAGGTGGTCACAATAGCTCTGTCAAGTCTCCAGAAGAATATTTTCCCTTTGTTTTGAAATTTTTGTAAGTGAAAAAAGGAAATAATAATTTTAAAAAATTATACAAATGAAAAAATAAATTTTAAATTGACTGCTTAAAAATAATAAGCAAAAAAAAAAAGAGTTCATGAGGCCACCAGCTCCACAAAATACTCCTTAAAATATTGAGAGACTTTTAGCCAAAATAAACTAAGCAGTCCCATGAAGACGTGCCCTAAGGGTGGGCTTCCCACCAGGAAAGGATGACATCAGGTAACATCATCCGTATAATAATGATTGTGGTCCGGATGGAAAGAGTGTCGGTGGCAGTCTTTTGACGTTTGTGGTTCTTGACTAGACGCTGCTTCTATACCTGTTCGATTGTCCCCTTTCTCTGTATTATTCATAAAGTGGGTGTGATAAAGTAGTGTCGTTTAGTATTAATGGGCCAATTGAAGCGTACATGTACTAATTTTCTACTGTGTTTGGAATCAGATTAGTATAATTAAATCGAGAGCCTCGTGAAGCGCATGAGTTTATTTCAATGGACAGTCAATTGTTTTCCTCCACTCACATCAAATCACTTGACTTCACGAGGAAAGTTTTCATATCAACTTTAATTGGCAATTTGGCTCTCAAATCTATATGACGAATCTTGACTAAACGAAATCGGACGTAAATACTTTATAAACGAGCTCCACGAGGGTTGGAATTACTAGTTTATTTCATTCACAGCAAGTTGGATTCGATAGGATGTTCTTCTGTTCTTGAGGCATCATAATTTGTAGTTTCCTCCACTGAGATGGCGACATCTATCTAGATATCGG
This sequence comes from Sequoia sempervirens, assembly GCA_007258455.2. NCBI lineage: Eukaryota > Viridiplantae > Streptophyta > Pinopsida > Cupressales > Cupressaceae > Sequoia > Sequoia sempervirens. The sequence continues at coordinate 9,103 of VDFB02181171.1, read as the reverse complement.
GATGTTCGTACATTACATTTTATTAGTTAATAGAGAAAAAAATATGTTATATTTTATTTTTAATTAATTAATGACAGTCAATAGACCGTATGCACTCAGATCACATCATTAAGCTTCACGAATATCATGAGGAACCTTTTGTCACAGCGAGTGAATACTTCGTATCCAAATCAAATATGACTAGCAATCGCACCCTTGGAGTGCAATGGGTACGCTGAAGTCAATTTAGAGAACTTTGTGTTAATATTGAGAATTAGAAAGGTAAAAATAATTTACAGCTGTAAAGATGAAGACCTGTTAGTTGAGAAGAGGAAGTAAAATTATGTACAAGCAGTAGTAAAATGGGAATAAATTAAGAATGTATAAAGGTATAACATTTGAAGATTGAAGTAGGTTTGGCAACCATTGCTTTTACAGCCCACATTTCTCTGTAAAGTTAAATTAATGGACATGATTCTTATGTAATATTTTCATTGCTTCCCTGAACAGAAACTCCTTGCTATGCGTCTCCTTCCTATTGTAATTGAGATCCACACCAAGCATGATAAGTTTTACATTGATGTTTAATAGAGAAACGTATGGCTGCAGTGGATGGTTGGCAGGAATGGTATGTAGTATCTGTGTTGACTTCTCTAATGATTGGAAAAGGCCAAATTGTATTCAGGCAGCAAAAATTTATGCAAACAGAAACAACTCCACGATGCCCTGAACAATGTCAATAGAAGGAAAAGGTTGGTAAGGAAGTGGGGAAAAACAAAGGGAAATTTTTTGGAAATGTTAGACAAACAAGACACTTGAGTAAAGTATCGTTGAAGCAAACTTTCGTTGACAATTCCACACATCCCATAAAAGTAGACCAAATCGATCATTACCTGCAAAACAATGCAAGTCATGAGTAAATAGCAAAGTTACAACCACTTTAATAATGTAGTAACACTTAAATAAACGGAAGTAGTAGTTTTAAAGAAGAAACCTTATTTTAAAACCATTTAGTCCAAGAAGGTGGTTAACAAAGAGGGGATATGAGGTCAATCCCAAGTAATAGAGACATCATAATAGAGATGTATAAATTTTTTAAATATGTAGAGTTGTTTGAAGTTCTCATGTCGAGCATATAGTTGTTGTACATATATAGTGCATCCTTAGAGTACAGGTTTGATTGAAAAGACATTTGTTCAATTACAAATTGAAAATGAGGGTGTTTGTTACATGTGCAGTATACTTGCCTAAAACTCATGGAATTATTTTTTCTACCCAAGTTTTGGATTCCCTTAGGGTTGATTTTTTGGCTGGCATGCCCACCATAGAATTGGTAATAGATGGTTCACCATACCTAGTTGATTTTTTGCAAATGTTGCAAATAGATTTGAGGGTGGGTTGTCAAAGGTCCATAACTTACCTTAAGATTGTGCCCAAATTTTGTACCCAATGGTGTGGTTTGGTCTATGATTGATGTGACCTACAATGATTTGTACCTCTTATTAAGAAGTGGTTGTGTTGAAAAACTCAATGGTGATAGTTGTACGATAATGAGAAAGGCCTTCTTCACAAAGTTGTAAGATTAATGTGACCTACACTGATTTGTACCTCTTATTAAGAAGTGGTTGTGTTGGAAAACTCAATGGTGATTGTTGTAAGATAATGAGAAAGGCGTTCTTCACATTGTTGAATTATAATTATAGTCTATGCTTTTAACTTCTTATTGAAGTTTTGGGTCTTCTAACAATTATGGTTTAAGAAGAATTGCTTAACAAAATTCTCTTCTTGAAGAACCCAAGGAACATAGGATAGTGAGCCATGTTTATTTCTTCCTCATATAGACCTTATATATGTTTGGAAAGTTGTTTATTTCACATTTTTTAATTTTTATCTTGCAAGTATGGAGTTTTGTTTGTGAGTTTGCTGACTAGTTTCTTGAGTCATCGGTTTTATATACTGACATTTCTGATCATTCTTTACAGAACAATTAGGTAATGCTTACTTGTTTGTTACATTTTGTTCTTTCCTAAAAACTTTTATGTTTAATCAATAGTTTGAAGTTTTTTTGTGTAAATTTGTCTAGTCAGCTGTCTGATTTAAATTTTAGATTGTTGTCAATGAATACCATATGAGTAACCAACTCTTTACTTGGACTTGTATGACTCTATCCTGGAACTGAGTTATTTGACTTTTGATCTGATTCTTGCTGTAGACCTTGCAGAGTGCTTAATTGATTTATATTGAAATGTTTTTGGTATTTTGCTTCTGCGACAAAAAAATGCATTTCTGTATTTTTCACAGCTGATTTAAACCTATTGGTTTTGTGCTTTTTCTACAGACAGTAAATACAAGATACATGGAATATCTCTGCATAAACATTGACTAAAATTTGGTAGCAAATGTATATTTTGGGAGGCATGTACTGTTGTATGCTTTTCAGCCTACTCAAATTGCATGTATGCCTTTTCTTGATTCATTGAATATGAAGGACTTGGTTGCATCCCTACATTTCCTATATGTACAGATAAAATGTAGATGTGACAATGGCATTTGCAGCATGAGGTACAAAATTAGTAATATAGAAATGGGTTAAGCAGATTAGGAATAATAGAAGCTACTTGCTGCGACATGAATATATATACAAGTTTGATGCCTATTTAATATTTTGACTAATTGTGTTCATAATCATGGCAGCTTAGTCAGTGGCTATGTTGTTACTGCAAACAATCTTCGAGGACATTTTTGTGTTTAAGGTGGAGTTGTCATATATCTAGTTCTTGAAGGCAGGATTCCACAACAGCTGACCAAATTTATGCTTTCTTAACTGATTCTTGAAAGAAGGATTTTGCTAGCACATGACAATTAATTCATAAAGAAACTATCTGGGAAGTACATATGAATGAGCCCTCATTTTCAATTAAGTGTCATTGAGGGTAACGTTGATAAGAAGTTGCACCTAAAGTTGAGGTTGAGATTGAAATTTGAATAAGCCCAATTGAGGCCTCAAGTGCTGAGAATTGTGATAGAGTTGTTGCTAATATGGAGGTTTCAAAAACTGAGCGAGCTTGTTTTCCTGGTAATTTTGGAGTTTCAAAAACTTAGAAAAATAGTCTTCCTGGTCACTTAAAGCTCTTGTCCAAGGTTCGAAATTTGAAGCCTGTGGTTGATGTGGTATTAATGAATGGCCCTAAATTAGATGAATTGATCAAGAAATCTGAATGTGGGGAAGGTCAATTAGTGATAGGTTCTAGTTTATAACTAATGAAAAGCCAATACTTAGACATTAAGTAGCAATTGAAATAGCAACCAAAGTTTTTAGTTATGATCATCGTGGTTTAAAATGTGAAAGCCCAATTGTGGTGATAATGTACTAGTATTTGCAATATGCTCTTAATTTCATATTCTATCCTTACTACTATCTTTTTATGCTTGATTTGTTTTCCAATCTAGAGATTATAGGCATAAATTACCTAAAACATATTTCGAGGATCCTACCTTATTTAGGAGTTTTGATCACCATTGCAAGGAGTGTGTAGTAGATTATAAAGTGTCATGAATGCATAGCAAATTTATTAAGAAACAAAAAAATGGGTAGACGGAAATGGAAACTACAAGTTTTTCTGACTAGAAGAAGAAAAAGCACGGTGCAGATAGGGAATTTAAGCAGCTTTTTCAAATTTGATACCCAATTAACCTCCATAATTGGAGGTATGTGAATTGCATAATTTTTTCTTTTAGATTAATCCCCACATCTGTTGCTTTTTAGAAATTTGAGAGCATTGCTTTCCCCACAAAACCAGTGATAGTACCAAACAAATGTCAGATTAAAGACATGAAATTTCCATAGTCTAAGGGAATGAGTTGGAATGTTTTTGGTAAAAACTTGTGTAGAGTATTTTGTATCATACTACAGCGAATTATGCGTCTATCCAAACGACAACAACTCTACCTAAGAAATCATGCTTGTATCCAAAATAATCCTCCACAAACTGATTTACTGGTTTCGAACCTTCACCAGTCACTTGTAATTGGTCTGTGACATCTCCATACTATGAGGCAATTAGACCATACACAATCCATGAAACATGACATATTCAGTAGTACTAGAACCACCGTTTTGGAATTTTCTGCATCAAATATAAAAAATGAAAAAAACACAGTTCTATTCTGCATACTATTCTTCTCTATCAGCTTCTATTGTTTGTCAATGTTGATAATAAATTCTTCAATGACATGAAAGCTCAATTACAATCTATCATAGAAATAGAAGAAATAGAGATTTAAATTTGTTATAAATTAACAATAACCATATATTTGCCTTGTTTTAACATTGTGTTGTATCCACAATATTCACATCATGGTGAGGTTGGGCACCCACACACATTTCAACATGAGTAAACTAACCATATAGATAAAGTGGTCTACTTTACATGAAGAAACATGAGAATTGGAAGAAAATTGCACATAAAAAAGGGATTTACTTGGATGGAAAATTGAATCAACTCGGTACTGGTCAATTATTAAATATTATAACAATCTTCAATGTGTTGGGGAGAAATTTTATCCATTAGGAAGAAGAATGATTGTAAATACCAAATTGACATTTTTTGCTCATTACTGCAGCACCAAATAATGGCTTAAGCCAAATGTTAAAATATGCATGGCACGGGGCATCCACTACATGTATATCATCAATTATACTACATGGTTTTAGCAATAACAGATTACTGGATGGTGGTTCGACATATGGTGTCGGTGTTTATCTTACTCCAAAAGATTGTTCCTACCTGAGGCATGAAAGATTATGTTCAAAGATAATCTCTTTGGTGTTGCTTTCGTTCAAATGTTTGCATTCTAGAAAGTTCTTTTCTCCAATATTTATCCTTTTTTCTAAGAAGAGATGTTTGAATGACTATTATTGCTTATTCTCTACAGTGTTATGCTTTTAGATTTAGACATTAATGGTGAACAATATGTCATGTTGTGCCGAGTTATTTTGGGGAATGTTGAAGAAGTTCCCCTTGGCTCTCATCAATTTCATCCCAGCTGTGAGAAGTTTGATTCTGGCATAAATGATATCACCAATCCAAAGCATTACATTATTTGGAGTACTCACATGAATACACACATTTTACCAGAATATGTTGTCAATTTTAAGGCTCCTCACCAGTCGCCTAGTATTTTTGAATTTTGTTTTTTTATATCTTCTCATTCATGCTAGCAATGTGGACAGTTGCATTTGTTGTATGCCCATAGTTAAAATAGTTGCCTAAATAATGGGTTTGGAATGTTGCAGCTTGTTCATATGGATTGAAAGCAAATGAAGCTGCTTCTGATATTTGCAGAAATACAAGGAGTAATTTGCAATATGCTCAAGTAGCTAATACATTTTTTTCTTATGAGATGGAATCTTAAATGGTCTTTACTGGGCACAGTTGGTTTTCTATTAGCAATAGGATTTTTTTGGTCTGTTTATTTCATGTCTTTGGAATATAGGAGAGTGGAAATACCTTGCTGATCCTCATGGTAAGGCAAGTCCAATGTCATTTTGTGCCTAATTTTGGTCAAGCAATCTTCCTAAAATAATGATTATTTTCTCTGATAAGTAATTGTGAAATTGGAAATGTTGGTTATTCTTAAATCTCTTTGTTTTTAGAGCCACTTGTTAACACTCATACTCATGCCGACTTTAATTCCTATCATCTGATGAAACAACTAAAACCCATCCATCCTAACTAGAGTTTAGACCTGCACAATTGTTGAATCATAATTTATATACATGATTAAAACAGACAACAATGTGCTTATTTTATCCTAAGACAGAGGCATGCATTATGTAGTTATTTTTCGATATACTTGGAAATCAATCTTACAAAATTTACAGATTACTATTACAAACAAATTAGTGAAAAATGACTGCTCTAATTGAATCTTATCTAAAATAATTTGAAGCAAATCACTTGAAGATATGGGTCTACGTGAAGTGATATTTACTAGGTATAAATTATGTATAGGATGTCTGGTAAATTAGAAAAAAACTATTATTACGATTACATAGTAAATGGAAATGGGTAGGTAGTTTGCTTATCATTCTATACCTATGAGAACAATTAGAGAGTAAATGGGGGCCCCATTTTTAGTAAGTCATTCGGGTGAATAGCAGTCTTCTTCACTAAACAGTTGACCCAAAATAGTATACTAATCTATGCGATGGATTGATTATCGGTATGTTGCTTTCCGGTATAGCGCGAGGTTATGGCCGACACTCTTAGTTCTTGCCCATAGTTTCTTCACCTATTCAAGCCATCCCGGATTCGTGCATGCAAGGGGTCGACCGCCCCCTCTCTCTATAATGGGTGGGTTGAAAGGTGGGGATATTTAAGATGCCCTAAACTACACTAGAAGAATCCCTAAATTATAATCACCAATTTACTTAGCCTAAAAATATTCTCCTCACGAGTCTCTAGTTTCAATTCGTAGTTTGCAGAAAGAGTGAGACACGTTTACTGTCTTGCCATGTCTCCTTTTGCTGCTGAGAGGCAATTTAAAATATATGACAGAGTATTTATAAGCGGTCTAACTACTCAAAAAAAACATTGACAAAATGGATATTGAAAGCAGAGAGAGAAAAAGATCTTAGTCACAATGCTCTGGCTTCCATGTCTACGAGACCATTTTCAACTATATTATCTGGAAAAAAATCATCCCAATTTCTATGCTAGCGAACATTATGAACAACTTGCTTTGTATTAGAGGGCAGAACAATCTCAAACTAATTGTAATCGCCTGAGCTTAGATTTTAACAAGAGTAGAGGTAAAAATTGGAAGAGGGAAAATGAGGTACCTGAATTTTCTACACAAATGGTGTCGAGCTGTGAATGACGCCGATGAGCAAACCCTAATATTAGAAACCCACCTCAAACGTAGATTTTTCTTCAAATTGAAGCAAATGTAATTATGGTGTGTTGTCAACGAAGCCGATATTTGTCTTCAAATAGCAATTGGGATCTAATTCTGTCATGTTGTCAACAATGCCATTATTTTCTGCAATAAATGCTCCTCATATATTTTTTCCAACTAATGAATGCTTGGGATGGATTTCATAGCAGGCGATTGCATGTCGAGCAATCTACACCGTCAGAGGTAAAAATGCCTCACAAATTCTAAGCGTAGGACGCCTTCGGCGTAATTATGTCAAATTAATGGGCCATTTGAAGAGTGCATCTTTCTACCTATTTTCCATATTGTGTTTGGAATCAGATTGATATGACTAAATTGATAGCCTTGTGGAGCACAAGAGTGTCTATTTCACTCATAGTAAATTTGTTACAACAAAATATACGTATAGAGGTCTATGAAGAGGGAGAGAGATGTGGACAGATATGGGTGAATAGAGAAAGGGAGACATATCTAGAGATAGAGAGGGAGAGAGGAAGATGGAGGTAGAGACCTCCAAAGATAGAGGGAAAGAAGAAGAGCAAGATACAAAGATAAATAAAGAGATAGAGAGAGGTAGATGGAGAGATAAAGATAGAGATAGGGAGATAGAGAGAAATGGATTGAGATATAAAGAGGAAGAGGGAGATGGAGAGATAGAGAGGTATATAAATGGTGAGGTAAAATGATAGAGAGGTAGATATATAAGAAGATATAGAGAGAGGGGGAAAGGGAGACAAGGAGGAAAACAAACAAAGAAAAGTAAAGATAGATAAATAGAGAGGGGGAGAGGGAGAGAGAAATAAGGGGAGATATCTAGATATATAAGAAGATAAAGGGAGAGAGAGTAGAGAATCTAAAGAGATAGATAGGGGGATAGGGACGAAGTGAGGGAGGGAGAGATGGGGAGGGAGAGAGGGAGGGAGATAGGTAGAGGAGGGAGGGAGGAAGGGGGAGAGAGAGAGAGAGATAGATAGAGAGAGAGAGAAGAGAGGGGAGAGAGGGAGAGAGATAGGCAGAGAGGCTGAAAGAGGGAGATATAACATTATATTGTCTTGCATTTCTCATTTGGGGTGTCATATTTGCATATTAAAAGTCATAAAATCCAAAAATATTGTATCATAGCTTGCATCATCACTTGTATTAGGATTTGTTTCAGTTATTTAGATTAGATTTGCATTCAAAAGTGTTATTTGTGGTTCAAACATTACCATACACTTGCATTTCACTTACATTAAAAAATTCTAAAAACTAGTCATTGTGAAACCACTTTACCAATAGAAACCAAAGCCTTAAAATAACACAAAAATTCATTTTTTCTATTTTTTGAGCCCCTATTAGGGACTCAGATGCCCTTGGGCATCCCTATCCTACTACAAGTGACTCAGGGAAACTTTGCATACATTTTTGCCTCTATGATTTCATTTTGTTTCTATTGGTGATGTTTGTTTTGAAATTCTGAAAGTGTTACTACATGTTAAAGAAAGATGTCATTTTGGTTAGATTGTTAAAAAAATTGAAAGAGTTCTACTTTTTAGTACTTGAAATTTTTAGATCTATAGGACAAATATCTTCATTTTTTGAATCATTTCATAATTTGAGTAGATTAGTTTTTATTTTGCAAACATTCAAAACCCTAGATTGTTACAACACATTGTACACAAATCAAAAACTCACAAAACAACATTAGAACCAATCCCAAACTTAGGTTTGCAAGCAATCACATGGTTAATTTATCTATTTCTCAAGCATCTAGAATTGACAATTTTGAAAGACTTAAAAGGACCTAGATGCCCTTAGGCATCCCAGTCCTCCAAAAACAACTTTAGAACTCATAAATATATTGATATTTATTTTCAATTTATAGGTCTATGCACAAAATCTTGTTTCTAGGTCTATGGTAGGTCTATAAACCTATTTTTAACCCTAGTTAGCCTAAATATGCATTGTAAATTAATGATTAATCTTGGAGAAAGCATAGTCATCTGAACATGTTAGATCTCTTTCTCGAAGTACATTGTATACCTATGAATCCCTTTAGTTGTGATGAATTTTATCACTTTCATCGGGAAAATAATCTTGATTTCGTAATGCTAATGATGAATGGGCCTCAACTAAATGGTCAGTCAACGCTCGTCCTTTGATTTCCTTTTGAGCGATTAACTTAAGGTCAAACTCAATTAACAAC
>VDFB02181169.1:0-38098 GCA_007258455.2 Sequoia sempervirens | reverse complement strand
CTAGCAATTCTATTCGGCTCTGGTCCCTCCTAAACCCACCTCGACTGTGCGCATGGAAGAGTTGGAACCCCTGGAAATTAACCCTAAAAACCCTTCCCCTGTTGTTTTGGAGGGCTCAAAGAGGAAATCCCCCATCCTTGAGGATGATCCTGGTATTGAGACTTTAGCCACTCCTCCCCTGAAGAAAAAGAAAAATGAGGTCGGGTTGGCCTAGTTGAGTGTTGTGGCTAGGCTTTATGAATTGAGACACAAGAAGGTCAACAGACTTGCAACTAAAAAGAAAGGGCAAAATGTGCCTCAACTTCTGAGGGTTCTTCTGGTCTCTAAGGATGGTAAATGTGTCGAGGAAAAAGATTCAAAGGGTGATACTGTGGTGGGTGCTAGCTTTGAGATGGGGATAGAATAGACGAGTGTGAGAAGATCCCACAGGTTGGTGAAACACAAGAAAGGACCCCTGTTGATGATATCTCTAGTGACTCGGTTCATATTGGTGGCAGAATTGAAGGCACTAAAGCTACTGAGAAGTGGAAGGATAAAGGACCCATAGAAGACCCTAGCCACTTCTCTGATTTGAATGAGATGCTTCAAGAGGACTCTACCAAGTCCTTGAATTCTAGGGCTGGCGTTGATATGGAGATCTAGAGTAACAATGGAAAGTGGACAAGCTTAGAGTGTTGCAGGAGCATGTTGATAAGTTGAATCATAAATTTAACTACCTAACCTATTTCACTATCAAAATGATTCACAGGTCAGCTCTCAAACTCTCGAATATGGTCAAGGAGGAAATGGACAAGAACACCATGGATGAAGGCCCCAACTAGATTGGGGAAGATGTGTTAAACATCTTGGTCAAGAAATGGGAGGGTGTAGACAAGTAGTGGTTGGGTCTGTGTTGTGTTGTTTCTCTGCTATTTCTAGGCTGTGTTTGTGTCTCTCATATGCTGTTACTATAAAAAAAATTGATGTTTAATGGTTTTTCTCCTTTTTGGCCCTTTGGGCCCTTTGGGCTCATCGTGTAAAGGGTACAACACCCTGTAAATGCTACTTATATAATAAAAAACAAAGAGCTTGATGTCTAGAGAAAAACCTATGTTTAGTAAAAATTGAAAATTAAATACATGATAAAATAAAAATATATCAAAATTATTCTTATTGGAAAGATAGTTTTGAGGGCTACAATCTTGCAAAATATAATTTTTAAATGATGTTATTTAATCCCTCAAAAGGGAAAGAAAAAGTGATTTTTTACCAACATTTTGATAGGTGTGAAGGAGACTCCATTGTGGGTATGATTTAATACTAGAGGGGTTCTATCCAAGTGGTTTTGATCTAAGGGTGTCTTATTTATTCATCTTCAATTAAAACTCTTTAGATCAATCCTCTCAAGACTTAAATCATTAGTTTTTCTAAAAATAGCGATTTCAGGCAAAAAAACAACACATCCCAAAAGCGAGACACACTATTGTGGCAACACCCAGAGGTGTGTATGTGGTCACTTGTTAGTGTTAGTGTAGGTTTGGTTGACTTGGTGTGCTAGTGCTAATTACGAAGGTTGTGTGTTGTTTATTAGATGTGATGAGTAGCATGGTGATGTAGATTTGGGTCCTAGTTAACCCTTGGCATGTTCTTCCTTCACTTCTTTCCACCACAGAAGTGTTTGGTGTCGAACTATTTGGTGTTGCTTGTTTGAGGTGCATACGCTTCATTAAGGTTGACCTTAAGGAATTGTTTAGGTCATAGATAGTATAAATGAAAGATGATTTGTTGGTAGTTTGTGGCAAGTGTGAAAGATATGAATGTGATCAAGTGTTGTGATCTAAGTGCGAGCTTAATGCCTATGACTCTAGATGTAGTGAGCAGAAGGTGTCTACATTTTTAGTGTGCTTGAAGTTGCTGGAGGCAATGAGCAAAAGGTTGTGGATGACATAGAGTTTTAGTGGTGGATTCTTCTTGTTGCTCTAAGATAGTGAATCTCTTTGTAACAGTTTCTTGTATTCTTCTTTCTTCTGGGAAATGAGCCCTTGGCAGTGAGCCACTTGATGATGAGCCTTTCTTCATTTCTAGGCAGTGAACCTAATTGTATTCGGTGTTGTTATTCATATATATGTGAGTTAATTCTCACCATGGTTTTTTCCTTCTTAGGGTTTTCCACATAAATCTAGTGTTCTCTTGTGTATGATTGTGTTTGCATTGTTGTTTTACATGTTTACATTCTGCTAATGCTTAATGAGGGTTTAAAGTTTGAAAAGGGCTTGAAAGTTAATGAGGGATTAAATGTTTTAATGTACAACTGATTCACCGACCTCTCAATTGTCTTATGCATCTAACAACAATTTCTCAAATATAACACATAATAACATGTACACAATACCAATAGACCCCTAGGACCATGAAGAAAAACTTCTATTTACATGTTTTTTTCCATAAAAGGCCTCAAAATAAGGAAGAAAGGTCAAGTCTTGAAATAAAGATACTTGACCAGGTTTATGAGGGATTTGATGACTAAAATGATCAAAATGGGAAAATACAAGGCATAAAAATTATTCATCAATGTAAATAGGCTTAGAAAACCATTGGCTAATTGTGGTAGAGAGGGTTAACATTATGTTTTTTGTATGGGAACAAGGCCACCCAAACATAAGATGAGGCCACCCAAACAAAGATAGATAAAACTTCGAAGTTTTTAAGCTTGAAAGACTGGGTTGCCCAAACATGCAACCAATCTACTAAAATTTTCTAGGCTGTCAAACTAGACATAGAAACTTTTCCAATCAATCTGGGTCAATTGAGTGCAAGACAAAGCCACCTAGATATAGTACTAGGCTTCCCAACTATGAAGTGTGACCCACAAATTCATTTTAAACAAAAATAAGTGTTCCTAAGTTAATTTTAACTTTACTTGACATAAATACACCATAATTTAAGTATGATCATGCTTGGAACCAACATCGAGACACGTAACCAAGGCCTAAACTTTGAACTATATGAAACTTTAAAAAAATGGCATAGGGTGGCGAATTGGAGTGAAAATTTGCAAGAGAAGTGAAAGGGAGTCACTGGGGAGACATAGAAGAGGAGAGTTGTCCAGGAGAGAATGTAGGAGCATATGGCAGGTTGATGCAAGCTGGGCACATCCTGTAATGGGTGTTTGTGAATGGATTCTGGGTGGAAAAATGTCACCCGTATTACCGCAAAATAGAAAGCCTTGTGATGCAAAACTATAATCAAGCGAGAAGGAGGACCCAAGGTGGTGGTTGGGGGAAGATTCCTGATCCAAGATGGAAGGAAGTTAGGTGGCAATGGAAAGAGGAAAATCAGAGCACATGAGATGCAACGCGTGGGTGGTTCTAGGAAAATGGACTCCATGGAAATGTGTCAGATTCAACCCGGAGAAACAATGGTAGCGGCAATCCGAAACACACCAACAAAGTCTAGAGAGTGAAAGGGTCAAAAAACCCTAACCCAGAGAAAGAAGGAAAAATGAGTCAAAAAAGTGGAGGACCTAAATTTGAAAGAAGAATGAATTCAAAAGATTGAGAGTTGAACAGAAGAAAAGCGAACATGAGGAAATTCCATAATAAATGGAAGGGATTGGGTGTAGAAGATAGCTTGAGGCTGTGGGGAAGCAAGCTATATTCGATGCCAACAAAAGTGATTGAAGCAAGTGTAACCAAACTGATAGATAAAGCACTGTTCGCCAAATGGTGCGGCCCAGGATGCCCTAAAGAAGAGATCAAGGCTTAGTGGAAAAACAATTTCAAATAACGGGTAAGCATCCATCAACTACCAAATTCCTTCTTTCTCATAGAATGTATAGATCAAAATTTAAAGCAGGAAATAGTATATGGGAAACCTCTCTTTCTGAATGGACATAGCTTTCATTGCCTAAACTGGAAATCAAACTTTGATCCTTGGAATTACTCAATCAAACAAATCCCTACATGGATTAAACTAGTGGAGCTTCCATCATAATTTTGGAATGTGGAGGCCATGGTGAGAATAGGGGATACCCTAGGGGTGTGTCTAGGAGTAGATGAGGACTTTATAAATGGAAAAGATGGTGCGAAAGCCAACATCTTGGTAGAAATAGCAGAGGGAGTTGGAATTTACTAAAAAATTAGAGATCTTGAAAAAATACAGAAGTTGGCAGCATGAAATAGAGGTGTGCAAAGGTGCATGCCCAAGAAAGTGCATTTTTAGAGAATCAATCCAAGAAGGTGTCTCAAACAGGGGATTGGGAAAAATTGAAGGTGAGAAGGAATTGGGAGAAATAGGAGATAGCACACCCCAAGGAGATTTGGCCCATTCCCGAGAGGATCCACCTCAGAGTGAATTGTTAGGATCTAAGAAATGGAAGATTGAATGGGATTCACAGGTCAGGAGAGAGGAATTCCATCCAGTGCAGACACTTTTGAAGGATGTGACCTCGCAAGCAGAAAAAGACCTTAACATTCTTTTGGGCAAAGCAAAGGAACTACAAAAAGACATCAATATTCAACTCAGAGAGTTGGACAAGGAAATAAACAACACAGAAATGGGAATGCAAAAGGAGGGAGGTGAGGAAGTAAAGGGGAGGCAGAGCATCAATAATAATGAAGAAGAAGAGATCTTGAAGGAAGATGAAGATATCTCACAATTTGAGGAGGAAGAGAGTGATCAATTCACAAAAGTAGAAGAAGACTTAGAAGAGGCAGAGGAGGGAGAAATGATTGAAGAGAGGATGCTTGAACAATCTAAATAAAAAATAAGGAAACCAAACATAAAAAGGAAAATAAAAAGGGGCCGAAAGATGAATAGAGCTAAGTTGGTAATTGCAGGCAATGTAGTAGGACAGAGGAAACTGAGAGATGGGAAGGATGTCCTCCTTCCTAGGAACAAATGAGGATCATTACATGGAATGTCAAGGGCATCAATGCCCCTAACAAATGGCACATGGTGAAGTGCCAAATTGACTATTCAAAAGCCAACATAGTTTTAATTTAGAAGTCCAAATGGAGTAATGAAGAGGGAAAGAAAAGAATGAAAAACTAGAGGCAATGGAAAGGAAAATTCAAGGAGGCGGTGGGGGCATCTAGAGGTCTAGGAGTAATATGGAATCCTCTAACAATGGAAGGTGAAGTGGAGAAAGAATATGACAATTGGTAGTTGATAAGGTTCAAGGGGTCGATAAGAAATGAACTCTTCATCATCATCAATATATATGACCCAATAGCCACTTTGGAAAAAAGACAATTGTGGAATAAAATTTTAGGTGAATTGGAGAATCGAAGGAATGGGAGAGGAATAGTAGTAGGGAATTTTAATGCCACCCTGAATAATGAAGAGAAGCAAGGGGGCCTGGGAAGAATCACAACCATACAACATGATTTTCAAGAATTTGTAGACAGTAATCAGCTAGTAGATTTGCAAACCAAAAATGGAACTTACACATGGTCGAATAGAAGGAAGTGTTTCACCAACATTGTTGAAAGGTTGGATAGATTCCTGCTTTGGGGGGGACTGGGGTGAGTTAGCAGCCATGCAGGAAACACAAATTTTACCCTTCATAGGGTCAGATCATTTTCTAGTATTGCTCTCCTTTGGCCAGGATGAACCCCCAAGGGGAAGTCCATTCAAATTTAAAAATATGTGGTTGAGGGATGAATGGTTGCCGGAGCTAATAGATAGATGGTGGAATGAGATAAAATTTGGGGAAAAATCAAAGCTTTTCAAGATTAGCAAGAAGTTAGGGTTCATCAAAACTAAACTCAAAGAATGGAACAAGACCCATTTCAAAAACATATTTTAGGAAAAAGAAAGAGTAGAGCAAGAAATTAGAGCCCTGAATGAGTACATAATAGAGAAAGGAATGGATGCAGTTGATTTTGAGAATGAAAGATGTCTGAAAGATGAATTGGCAGAGCTACTAAAGAGGGAAGAATGTTTCTAATGGAAGAAATCAAGAGAAACTTGGTTGAAAGAGGGAGATAGGAACACCAAATACTTTCACAGATCAATAAGCAACAATCGGAGTAGAAACAAAATATCAGAAATCAAGAAAGAAAATGGGGAAACAACTCAATCTTCAGAGGAAGTAAACAAGGAAGCAGTTAGTTTTTTTGAAACCATCCTAAACAAGGAAAACTAGGAAAACAAAGCAATAAGGGAAATATTGTTGAACTCAATTCCATCAATCATAAATGAAGAGTAGAATAGAAGACTGTATTAGAAAATCTCTTTGGAAGAAGTCAAGGAAGCAGTGCTTCAGATGAATCCAGACAAGGCTTCGGGGCTAGATGGCTTCCCGACTAGTTTCTTCTATAAATTTTGGGATATAGTAGGGAGTGATCTAGTAGCGGAAATGGAAGAATCAAGAAGAAGAATGGCAATGTTGGGGGCAGTAAATCATATGTTTCTGGCCCTGATTCCTAAGAAAAAGGACCCACAAATGATGAGTGATTTTAAACCAATTGCATTATGCAATACTGTGTATAAGGTGGTCACCAAAATCATAGAAAATAGACTCAAGGGAGTTCTAAATGAAGTCATATTAGAAGAATTGAGTGGATTTGCTCTAGGTAGGTCGATTACAGAAGGTATAAAACCATACATACAACCAGGAAGAATAAGGAAGCCTATATGGTGTTAAAGCTGGACATTCTTAAAGCATATGACATGGTAGATAGAAAATTCCTTCTAGAAGTGTTGAGGAAGTTTTGGTTTGATGAAAAATGGATAAATTGGGTCAAGAGTTGTATTTCAACAACCAAATTTTTAGTACTAGTGAATGGAGTTGCACATGGGTTCTTTTCATCAACAAGGGGTTTGAGGCAAGGGGACCCCCTCTCCCCCTTCCTGTTCATTATCATGGAAGAGGTGCTAGGAAGAGGGATTCAAAGCCTGAGAAGGGAAGGGAAATGTGTAGGAGTTCATGTGGAAAATGGATTAGAACCCACTACACATCAACAATTTGTAGATGACACCATTCTATTCGGGGAGGCAAGCAATAAGGAAGTGAGGGTGATATAGAACTTTATAGATGACTATTGTAAAGCCTTAGGGAAGAGCATCAATTGGGGAAATTTAGAGGTTTTCTTCCTCAACACACAACCAAGTTTACAAGAGATCTAGCCAAAATTCTGAATCTAAAAGTGGCAACTCTTCCTGGGCATTTTTTGGGGATGCCTCTGTTTGCAGGGATAAACAAAAATTGCTATTGGGAGAACCTGATAAATAGTTGAAAAAACAAGTTGGGAACCTGGAAAGGCAAGTGGCTATCATCAACAGGTAGGCTACTAATGGTGAAATCAGTATTGTCAGCCATTCCGGTGTATTCAATGTCATGTCTAAAGATACCAAAAGCAGTGGAAGACTCTTTGACTCAAATTTTTAGGATATTTTTTTGGAATGTAACAGGGGAGCATAAAAAATTCCCATTACTAGCCTGGGACAAGGTGTGCACTCCAAAGGAAGCCAGTGGTGCTGGGGTAAAGCAATTAATGCTTATGAATCAAGCCATGGGAGCCAAAATAGTTTGGGACCTATATACAAAGAATGAGCAGAAGTGGGTCAGAATTTTGAGAAGAAAATACTGGATTTGGATGAGCCAACTAGAATTCTCACCAAAATTAATCCTTCGAGAGGCTATGTAATCTCAAACTTCATTTTGGAATGTAGGGATATAATATCCAAACATGTAACCTGGAAGGTCCGAGATGGCAATAGTGCTTCCTTTTTGGAGTGACTCATGGTGTGGGAATCCCCCCATCAACAACACCTCGAGATTGGAAGAAATTAAGGATGAAATATAAGAGTATGGGGACATAAGATCACCAATTATGGAAAGATCACATACAGTCAGGGAATCCCCAGCTGGAGTTGGAATAATTTGCAATCCCTCAATGCTCCACAAGCACATAAAGATGCATTGTCAGTGATCCTCAAAAGTAGACATTTTATCCCCTCCAATGACAAGGATGTAATTAGATGGTGTGGATCATCCACTGGCTCTTACAAAGTGAAGTTTGACTAAAAAATCAAAGAATTAGCCATGGAAAAGCAAGACTGGCCATGCAAATTGATGTGGGGGAAAAAATGTCTTCCCAAGGTTGGTGTCTTTGCATGGTTGGCGATTCAGAAAAGAATTCTCACCGAGGATAGATTAGTAACTTTTGGTGTTCAAGGTCTGAGAAGATGTATAATGTGCAAAGAGAATGAGGAAAATGCAAACCATTTACTTCTAACCTACCCATATGCAAATGAATGTTGGAATAGAGTCGGGAGAAAATTAAACTTGTAGTGCCCCATGTCGGCAGATATTGAAACCTGGTTCAAAATGTGGCCTCAAGGAGGTAGGAAATTAGTATTTGGTGGAATATGGTAGTTAATCCCATCCTCAGTAATATGGGAAATATGGAAGGAGAGAAATAGAAGGATCTTCCAAGGGAGGGAGATGAGTGGAGAAGGGCTCTGGGGGAAAATTGAAAGGGCCATAGTAGAACTTGTCAATGAAGATGCTCGGTCCAAAGCAAGCAAGCAGAGAATTTTCACAAATTGGGATGACAACTTAATGAAAGAAATTGAGGGTTTGAAGCCACCACTACTCGGTGGAAATAATGTGCTAAAAAAAAATAAATCAAAGAGGGCAGAGGTAGTTTGGAAAGAGCCAGAAGAAGGTTGGACTAAAATAAATTTTGATGCAGCTGCTTGTGGGAACCCAGGTCTAGGAGGAGTAGGGTGTATTTCCAGGGACGCGCAAGGTAAAACCTTAGCAGAAAAATCCATATCCCTAGGGAAATGCACGAACAATGAAGTAGAGTTTAGAGCCACAACCATTGGTTTGTAGTTGGGTCTAGTGATAGGAGTAAAGAGTATACAATTGGAAGGGGATTCCCTCATAATGATCAACACTATCCAAAGAGATAGTGCTTTGAACTGGAAACTAAATCATTTGTTGCAGAGCATCATACAACTGGCAAGTAAATTTGAGGCCTTCCATGAGGCCTTCCAAATAAGCCACACATATCGGGAAGGTAATAGCAAGGTAGACGAGCTGGAAAAAAAGGCATCAAGAGATAACATGTAAGCAAAGGGTCAAATTGTTAGGAAGAAGCCAAAACAAGAGTAGTGTTAAGCCAGAAATTGAAAGGACATCAGAGATACTAAAATAGTCGGTGGCTAATGAAGCACATAATAAAATGAATAAAAATTCAAAGCGGAGTAGATTGACAAGACATAAGCCATAAATGGAAGGCGAGGGTAGGACATTTGAGCAAGTCCCAAGGCAAAGGAAATGACAGGTTACTGCACGATCACACATAAACAAATAGATTTGTATCGATAGCAAAGTGGTGGCTGGTAGACATGCTTCAAAGGGAACAGACTCTGAATTACTCACCATGAAGATGTAACGCCTTTGTTGTTAAAATCCAAGGTTGGGGATTGCTTAGGAAAACTATGAAAGTGTTATTTCTAGAGCAAGAATTAAGGTGTGCTAGTTTTAGAGAGTTTGAAGAGGTTGGCTATTTCAAGAAGTATGGACACTTTGTTGTTTCTAAACATTGAGAAGTAGCAACAATGTTTCGTGGGTGAGATAACAAAAAAAAGACTAAGAGGGCTACTAAATTCTTCCCATTTGTTGATTCTATGGGCAACTAAAAAGGTGCTAGGGCCAGAATTCCTGAAAGCATATCAGAGGTTCAGGTCGAATGCAGACATTCCGATGATGTTTTTGGCAATGCTAATCCACATGGGTGTTTCCAAGGCAAGAGCCAAGAAACTAACCTAGATGGTCTTCATTCACGTGTGGCTAGATGAGACTGACGAAGCCCTAGAAAACATTGATGGATACCTGATGATCCCAATGTTGCAAAACTACTACATGATGTGTTAGAATGGTGGGGAGGTGACGAAATTTCCATTGATTTGAACCATTGACCCGACAGGGTTTGCGAAGCTTTGGGATGAGAGGGAAAGAGGAATCTTCTTCCTTTTCAAAGCGACAACAATGATGGATGACCCTCCCCATGGCTAGGCTATGAAGTACGTAGAGGATGAAGGGTTAGCAGGAGAGATACTGGTAGGAGATGATGATGACTGGGATCTCAATACTGGGGAAGAATGGATACCGAACGATGGAAGAGACCTTGAGCAGAAAGTGAAAGGTCTAGCTCATTAGAATTGTGGATCTGACTGTCTGGTTGTGGAAAATTACCTATATTTCAAGAGATAGGAGGTGTCTAATGATGAGGAGGATTAAGCAAGGCGGGCTTGGAACGGGTTGTGACAATGGGTTCTATAGTAGGAGGGCAAGGCATGGCTCTATGGTTTAAACTTGTAATTTTTTGGTCATGATCAGTTATTTGTGTCAATTCGTTAATGGTAGCCATATAGGCTTGGGTCAGTCCGTTGAACAGTAATTGGTTTTTTGGTGTGTAAAGGGGTATTGATGTTCTATGGGGTTTTTGATCCTGGCCAAGGGCCATTTTGAATTGTAAAAGCAGGGTTGTAATGCCTATTTTGGGTTAGGGATAGAACTGTGTCTAAGTCCAATTGTACATGAAGATGGTCATGGTAAAAATCATAGAAAATACTAATGAATATGTAAATATTTTCATTATCAATATAGGGTGCTAACCCTAGTAGCAATTTAATAATAAAAAAACATCGAGACACGTAATTAGGGCTAAAAAACTAACATTTATAAATCTTACAATCCTTCTCAATGAGAGGTCCATTAATATCAATATTACAATTTGAATGAAAGGAAATCATCTAAATACATGAAATAAAATTGGTAGAACATGGTACCATAATGTTCCTCGATCCATAAACCTCTAATCCACAATGATAGTTACCACACCACTTGACCTTATGGAATCAAACGATCCACTCCCATTGTGCTAGGAGATAGTCACATGGGCCACAAGCACAACACTCATGCCAACAACATGGGGAGATGGATTACACACACACCATACACAAAGCATACACATCAATAAAGAATTCATCCACTAACAAAAGATGGATCAAATACAAATAGGATCAATTACAAGATCTCATTGGGAAAACTCACCAATGTCACATCACAATCCACATTGGAAAAACTCACAAATGTCATATAAGGATCATCCTTGGGAAAAATCACCAAGGGTGTAACACATGGAATCCTCATTGGGAAAAATCACAAATGGAATAACAACAACAAGCACATGGAAGGGAATACATCATCCTTCAAGTACTACTCAAACTACACTAGGGTTAGATATTAGAGAGCAAGAGAGGGAATTCCATCACAAACACTCATGTGGGGCTCAACGCGGAACTGGGGATCCTTTCATATAGACATACTTGATCTTACAAGTCTTACACTCCCTGAGCAACTTATCTAAACCTTCATCGTCCTTAGCATGTACAAGCACTTAAGGCATGAGAGGGATGTCAATTATCTTGGTTAATTAATTACCCATGTTTCATTAGTTTTCACTTGTTAATCCAAAACTCCCCACATCGTGATTTCCTACGTGCCACTTTGAGCTGAGTTCACATTGGGAGTCATTCCCATAACTCTCTAATACCTACACCCTAAGCTCATCACATCCTCCAACAAATGTGGCATGAAAAATAATGCACAAAATTCAATTTCATCAAAATTTTCCAACAAGTTTCTACAAGCATTATTACAATAATTCATGGAAACTTTTTTTAAAACATTCAAATTCATCATATTTAATTCAAAATGTTCAAATTTTCACATTTTTCCAATATTACTAAAACTAAAAATAATTCCCAAAACCTCGTTATTTTTTTTTATCAAATTTCAAAAATCTAAAAATATCCGTTTTCTCTAAATATGCCCAACAACACACTTTTCAAGTCAATTTTGCATTTCATGTATTTCCCAAAAATTTGGACATTATAATCCCATACAATTGAAATTTCTCAAAATTTTAACAAAACAATAAATTGAACACACAATTTCACAAAACAAATTACATTGGGAGGTGTCTACACTCCCTAGTCCTATTCCAATATTCAAATTTGAAAGAAATTGGATGAATTATTTAAAATAAGAAAAATACCTGAACCACAATCAAATTTTGGAATGAAGAGCATGTCATGCACGTCAAACAAGAGCTTGCAAGGATTGACAAGCATAATCCCCTTCCAATTCCTAACCCAATGAATCCAACCTCGTTAAATTCCACCACTGAAAGCACTCCCAATCAAAAAATCAAATTCACCCAAAAGAGGGTTTTTCTCTCTCAAATTTTTTTCCGAAAATAAAAATTACATAATAAAAATACACCTCTTTTCCCTATTTACCTTTTTTTCACTTTCCAAATAATTTAAAATAAAATTCATTTTCTATTTCCTTAATTCCCATTTTCCTCAAAATCCCAAATAGACACATCAACCAATTTCCAAATAACATAATATCATTTAAATTTACGATTTAAATCCATATAAGCATATATTACTTTAAATTTACAAAATCCATAATTCAAATAGATATTTAAATAAAAAACAACCTACAATTCCCAATGCATTGAATTTTTTGCAATATAATTAAACACTAGCTTAACTTCATGTCTACTTTCATTCTATTTTTCACCTTTCCCAAAATACAGAGAGTATTTCAATAACCAACATAGGAAACTATTTAAATTTCTAATATTTCATTTATGGAAACATAGAATTTAAACCATTAATTAAATTAGACATTTACTGCTTGTTCACGACATAGATGGAATCCAAAATTACCTTTGATTTAGATTTGGGTTCACGTAGGGTCAAACATGAGACATATCGTACTTGATTTGAGTATGATTGGGGAATGGATAGGGAGGCCCAATGTGACATCTCTGAATTAACCATCATTGGGGAATAACTTAGACCCGTGTAGCCAGGTGGAGAAGTAACTCTATACTTGTAACCATTCGATGCATGCCAAGGCTACCTGGTCAATGTATATATAGCTAAAGCACAACATAATCACCCAACTAATCTAATAACATAAAACATAAATAACAACCATATATTTTTCATATAAACAATTTCTTGAACAACGATAATCACGTCCACATTTAATCACAACATATATAATGCACATCATTGAATTAAGACATAATGATAAATCAAGCATGTAAATATACAAAATGCCAACAATTGACATGTTGAAGAACCTCATCTCAAACATATGGTGGTTCATACACACCATTCAAAGCCATAAAATAATCACCACAAAAATCACAAGGAAATAGTGAAGTTGAACTACAAATCTCACAACTACAAGATGTAAATAGAAGGGCACTACACCCACAACACCCCAAGGATCATGTGCAATCAAAACACCTTATTTCACAAGAGAGAAGCAATTGATTTTCTATGAGGCCTTAGATTTCATTTGATGCAAAAATCTAATAATTACAATATGTAATTGGAAATCCTTAATATAAAGATAAAGATGAAACCTTGGTTGAAACCATATTATACTATTAAATTAAATCATGATATGTGTTTTAATCCTATGACTTGAGATAAAAATTTTGGAACACGTTTACCTTTGGGCCAAAAGATCAACCTATTAATGCTCGATATGAATGCCAGAGGTAAGCGGATCCATGGTTTGCGGTTAGTCCATGTCCTAAATCCAAAGGGAGATGCTGGTGATTAGTCCAACAATCCCACCCTCAACATCATCTAAGGGGATTCAAACCCACAACCCGACTCTAATACCATTTTTGTAACACATTTTCCATTGCACCAAAATATCGACCAGTTAACGCCCGATACAAACGCTCGAGATTAGTGGATCCACGAGAGATGGTTAGTCCATGTCCCAAATCCGAAGGGAGACGCTGACAATTAGTCCAACAAAAAACCACATGACCTAAGTAAAATTAAGTATGCTAGTGTGAATACGACCTAATTAGAACTAATTAGGTGATTTTATTTTTACACTAATAAATTCTAAATTTCAAAAATAGATAGTTTTCCACCAAATGGAATGCCAAGATATCAAGTAATTTCATCATTCTTTATTTTTTTCTAATCTTTGGGAACCCACTTAGGGATGGGGTCATCATGGAACATTCAAAATCATGTTTTACAATGATCCAAATAGGATCCAAAGACAAATCAAAATGAATTTAAAATTTATAAGGTATTGTTCATCTCTTTTTCCAAATTTTATAAGAATAATAAACTATCATCAATGAAGTTTAAATTAATCACCACACAACTTTAAGGGATGAAAATGATAGATATAGGCTACAATTGTTTAGATTTTTTCAATAAATATTAGGATTGTGTAATATTTAATTACAAACCTATAGATGTGATTACTAAAATTGAAAGACCCCTTGAACTCTTAACATTATTGTAGTGTTGTAAAATTACACCATGTGGCAATCTCACACTTGCGCATCTAGCCTGCCACATTAATGATAAAAACCTATAAGTCAAAATTTTACAATTTCAAATTCATAGGTGACAATGATGAAGCACTAATAGCCTAGATATCTTATTCTTGCAAATTTTTGAGCAGGATGCTTGTGTGATGCACAAATGTCCTTGCAATGTGATAGCATCCCCAAAATTTTTGAGATTCAAATGAGAATATTCTAAATCATTTCCCTATGGAACATATCATCATGGTAGAAATGTGGATGTAACAACTCTTCTCGCCCATGTAGCCTCACCAAACTCCACTTTTCACTCTCATTCTCATTCACTCTCACTCTCTCTCATTCAATCTTGCTTCTCTTCTCATTCTTCGTCATTCTTCTCATTATCTCTTGCTTCCATAGTAAAGGTCTACCAAATTTCTATCAAATCAATAGTCAAGGCTCTCTTGCATGCAAGCTTATCACATCTATCAAGCTAAGAGGGGAGCCACAGGCTATTGGTAATGCTCTCTTGTCTCTTTGTCTCATTTATTCAATATTTTCTATTACACGTCTATTATATTCATGATAGGGGTTCTCCTCCATTGCAAGGTTTGTTTCTATCACACATCTTTACATTTCATGTTTTTTTGTCTATTTCTATCTATTTGACTGTCCATGGAGGTGGAAATACCAAAACAGGGGTTTGATATAGACAAGCCCTAAAATAGCCCCCAACATTTTTTCTCTCTATTTAGTGTGCAGATGTATGAATTTTATGAACTAGGCATTACAAATTTAAGGCTCTTAATCTTTGTTTTATCAAAGACGACAATGCGGCATAGACATCCCCACAATGCACTGTCATCCACAACCAAGGCTTAGTCCTCTTAGGGGTTAAATTTTTACCTTTTTCTCTTTCCATTTTCTTATGCTAGAGATTTTGATTTTATGATATGTTTTTGTGATTAAGTGATTTCCACATTCTTATTATTAGTAGTCTAGTTCGCACTTGATTAAATTGTGAAAATATTCTTTATTATGTACCTTGCTACCTGAGTTTTATTCCTTGAGGTAACCAAGAGCTATTTTTCCTTGAAGACTCTCTTTATCTTGAGTCTCGAGGGTAGCGAATCCCCTCCTTTACATTTTGGTGAACCCAATGTGAATGAAATCATGTATGATCTTTTTATTCAAAATTTTAATGCTTTTGATAATGCTTTTTCTAAACAAGATTTCAATATATTGGATTATTCCTTGGATGATTTATTAGAGGCATCTCCTTCTACTCAGAAATTTGATAAATAAATTTATTCATCAAAACTTTCTTCTTCACAAGTCAAAGAGTATGTAAATGTAGTTGTAGTCTTTGTTGCCCCTCAAAGGCCTAAGAGACTGGCCTTTTACATGATTTTGGCTAGCCCATATCTTAAAAATATTCATTCTATTCATGAGGTTCCTACCACAAATGACACGACATACCTTTACATGAGATTATGCAATCTAAGGCCCCCTATTATAGAGTAGTGGCCCATACTTACAATTGTAGAAGGAATCAACAAAATATGAATCAACCAACTTCTTTACCACCTTCTCAACCAAGCCTTCCTCAAGCACCTAAACCTGCAACTAAGCCCCTTACTGAGTATGATCTTTTTGAGAAACTCCATGTTACTCTTTCCAAGATCTCACTTTGGGATTTTCTTCAGACTGATTTGGTTTACCAAGGTATGCTTCAAGAAGCCTTCCAAAATATCATCGTGCCTTCTTCTACTAGACCGATAGATGTTAATATGTTGATAGATCATATTCACACGAATTCACTGAATATTATGTTCCATGCGCATGAACTCTTTCCTTTGAAAGTATATAAGCAAGCAGATCCTCTAATGATCATAGTTAACATTAGCAATATTAGCATTAGACATGCTCTCGTTGATATATTTGGAACTCAATGTATGTAGCATAAACTTGTTACCTAAAATCAAAATTTCTTCAACTTCTCTTGCTGCTTCTTCTTTGTATATTCATGGATCCGATAACACTGGTCGATAAGTCTTAGGCATGATAATCTTGCCTTTGAGGTTGGGACCCATTACCATGCCCACCCTGGTATATGTTATGCTAGGACCATTACCATACAATATTCTCTTGGGAAGACCTTGGATTCATGATTTAGGAGCAGTTACTTCTACCTTGCACCATTCTATAAAGTTTGTTGTTGATAACGAAGTAATCATGATCAAGGCTAACCCTAATGCTATACACTTATGTGAAATGGAAACAACTGGTCAAGCCTTGATTGTTTCTACTCTTAAATTTTTTGTCCCTTTGTGATCTTCTAATGCATTGACATCTACTCCAACAATATATGTTGCAAAGGTTACTCTTGAGAAAAATGTCCCCAAGGAAGATCATCCAGAAGTAGAAAGTCCTAAGTGTGCCCCTTCTACTTCTTCTAAAGCGAATGCATGTCTTGGTGACAGTTGGGGATCCTTAAACTTTACCAAATCCTATATCGGGGAGTAAAAAGTCGATCCTATTCACCTAGATCTTCCAAAAATACCATTCCCCTTTGCTAAGAAAGAAGATTGTCTTTTTGTTGAGAAGGATAATCACGCTTCTACTAAGGAGAATAGTGATTGTGGTTCTAATAAGAAGGATGATTATGTTCTTGTGAATAAGTATGATACCTATAGCATGGATTATGATCTTTACACTAATCCTCTTTTCCAAGAATTAAAAACATATTATGGTCTAGGTTTCAATCTCTTTTCTAAATGTGGTTGTGGAGGTAAAGGTTATCGGCATAATGAGCAAGGTATCAAATACCCTTAGAGGTTGATCCTCGTAAGCATGAAATTGGACTTAGATACCGCCCCACAAAATCTAAGGTGAAACCATGGTTGAATGCCAACATGATTTCCATCGAACCTTCCTCTCTTAGATTAATTCATCCTGAATTTATTGAAATTAAGGTAGACTCTAAGGAGGTCCCTCTAGATGTCTTCTTTTTGAATGAAGTGCTACAGGAGTTTTTAAGCTTCTACTCTAACCTACCTTCTTATCACTATAAACAAAGATTCCCATACTACTTGAGTAAACAAGCATATTTTGGGGAATTTGTTATGATTATTGATGACAAGGCATTGAATGCACAAGACAAATAAGAGGGGGGTGAATTAGTTGTACCTTAAAACTTCAAAAACCTCATTAGCATTCAAATCCACATTCATTCATTAAACCCTTAAATCTGTTATGATGAATTATCATGAAAATCAAATAATAGAAACTTAAACAACTCAACACCATACACAAGAGAATACCAAATTTACGTGGAAAACCCAAGAAGGGAAAAACCACGATGAGGATTATCTCACAATATAAGTAATATCAAAACTGAATATAATAAGGCTCATTGCTGGAAGGGCTCACTGCCCAAAGAAGAAAGGCTCACCGCTAGAATGGAAAAGAAGATAGAGAAGGAATGTTACATAGAGAAAATAATCTTAATGCACCAAGGAATCCACCACAATGACATCAACACCTTTGCAATTTGATTGAATACTTGTAGCAACCTTCTACTCACTGCATCCAGTAAACTAACACTTGAAATCTTGTATTGTATTGCTTAATTTCACATTCTACAACTCTTCACTTCACATCAATCGCATCACACACATCTATCTTGGCATCTCTCAACAACTCAACTCATACTTATACCGTCCTCAAACTTGAAACCCAACTATGCACCTCAAACATGCAAATTCAAATTAGATTGGTGCGAAAACACTTTTGTGGAAAATAGAAGTGAATGTAGACCATATAAAAACTTAATTGGGATCCAAATCAACAACACCACTTAGCCACAAACAATATTTATCCTTTGCATGTAGTGTAAACACTAGATTGATCGTTACCTGTGCAAACACCATTTAAATTTGAAGTACACACTTCCTCAAAGCCAAGGATGACTTGCAAACCACACACCATGCTTGAATATGATCTATAATATTCCTCAAACACCCTGAAATCCAACAAACTCCTTCACAACTACTTCCACTTGAAGAATGTATATATGTGTACACTCAAACAACTCTACCATACATTATTAATTGAAAAATGATCTTTTGAAGCAAAAAATCTCAAACCCTTTTGATTGAGGTAAACTACCAACACCATCAACACACCTTCAAAATCATAAGAGAAAAAACATAACTATAGAGAAACGTAGAGTAGGAACATTTCTCCCAGACACCTCTACAATGCATAGTCACACACTGGTGAACATACATTCTTCTGTACAATTATCCAACACACCAACTCTTGAATATAACACCTTCGAACACCTCTCACCAACATATATGAATCACACATGCATATCTTCAACCTAGAAGAAATGCAAAGCAAAACTAGGACACAACTCTATCACTTAGAACACCACTGCAACACACTATTTTTTCTTTTTATCAAATTTTATCAAAATCGCTTGGAAACCAAGCACCATAGACACATCCTCATAATCTTCAGTGCTTCCACAAGCAAAGATAGAAGCTTATCAGAGAAAAACTAGAGGTTGTCACCAGTAGCTTTACTAATGACAACATAATGCAACTAATCAAAGAATCAATTGCACTCTTGCAACCATCTCACTCAACTACAAACATCAAAGACAACACATGAATGTTGACATCAATGACAAAACAAACTACACATACTTGAAATGATCTCCCCCTTTGTCATTGATGGAAACACATGATGTGAAAAACCATTGAAGACACAATAACTCTGTACCATACCAATTTCCTTCTCTTTTCTCCCCCTTTGTAGCTTTTCTTCTTTACTTGTTTCTCTCTTCCTAAATGGCTTATGAATTTCTCTCCCCCTTATTACTTATTATTTTTCACATGTTTCTCTCTCCCCTTGTGTTCATGACTTTTTCACATGATTCTCTCTCCTCTTGTGTTCATGACTTTTTCACATGATTCTCTCTCCCCCTTTGACATCAATCACAAAGGACATAATGTTTGTACCGTTTTATTCTTTTCCTTTGACATAAAAAAAACTTCTCACTACTGCTCTACAAAACCTTTCATTTACTACTTTGATACTCCCCCTTAGGAGAAAACACCATCCTATACCACTTCTTATTGCAATAATCAATAATTCCACTACCTACCTCCCTGAGAGGTAGCCACCAACATTAGTCCAAAAAAAGAATGAATCTTGAGATCCACTAGACTGATGCATCTCCTTATGCATCTAGTTCAAAGGAGGGGAAATAACCCCAAACTTCTCTCAGAGATACTCAAAAGTATCCTTAGGAAGAGCCTTAGTGAATATATTATCAATCTAATCTTTTATAGGCACATATAAAAGCTTCACTTCATTCTCCACAACCTTCTCTCTCAGAAAGTGATGTTTGATTGAAATATGTTTTGTCCTTGAATGCATCACTGAATTCTTTGAAATTTTTATTGCACTTGTATTGTCACAAAAGATAGAAATAGGCTCATCATACACCACTCTGATATCCTTCAATGTTTGCCTCATCCAGAACACCTGTGTCCAACAAGATGTTGTTGCAATGTACTCAACCTCTACAGTAGATAAATAAACATAATCTTGTTTCTTACTTAGCTATGATACCAATCTACATCCAAGAAAGAATGCAACACCACTTGTATTTTTTTTTCCATCCACGTAACTAGCCCAATCTGCATCTATGTAAGCACTCAATGTGAAATTAATATCCTTTGGATACCATAGGCCATGATTCAGAGTACCCTTTAGGTATCTGAATATCCTCTTTACTATTGCAACATGTGACTTTCTAGGATATTCTTGAAATATAGCCACAAGAAAAACTACATGCATGATATCCAGTCTAGTAGTAGTTAGATAAAGCAGTCCATCAATCATTGATCTATTCTTGCTCTATTAGCCTTAGGAGATTCACCATTCTTTCTTAACTTGCAACTAGTAACCATAGCAGTACATACTAGTTTAGAGTCTTCCATTCCAAACTTCTTCAACATCTCTTTGACATACTTTGATTATGAAATGAATATACCTTTGTTTGTTTGATTGATTTGTAGTCCAAGGAAAAAATTCATCTCCCCAAACATAGACATCTCAAACTCTTTCTACATTTCTTCTACAAACTTCTTGCACATAGCTTCATTGCCTCCAAAAATTATATCATCAACATACACAACTATAATCGAGATTTGATCTTTTTCAACCTTAAAGTAAAAATTACTATTTGTGGTACCTTAATTTAATCCTTGTCGTATCAAATACTTATCCAACCTTGCACACAAGCTCTGGGAGCTTGCTTCAATCAATACAACACTTTCTTCAATCTGCAAACCATATTATGTTTATCTAATAACTGAAATCCTTTCAGTTGTTGCATGCAGACTTCTTCCAACTCTCTATTCAATAAAGTAGATTTCACATCCATATAATAAACTTTGAAATCCTTGTGTGCTACAAAAGTTAAAAATATTATGATAGCTTCCATTCTTGCCACTGGGGAAAATGTCTCTTTAAAATCTATTCCTTCAACTTGTGAATAGCCCTTACACACAAGTATTGCTTTGTTTCTTAGCAAAGTTTCACCATTCTTATTCAATTTGTTTAAGAACACCCACTTAGATTCAATTATATTCTTGTTTGCAGGTCTTGGACAAGTTCCCAAGTCTAATTCTTCTCAATCTATAGTAGTTCAAGTCTTCCATATCTTTCATTCAATACTCATGTTTGCATGCCTCAGTTACTATTTTAGGTTTAACTTTAGAAAGTAAACACAAATTTACCTCTTCTTAAGCAACTTTCCTTCTTGTTAATACACCTTTGCTTTTATCTCCAATGATCTATTCTTTGGAATGATTTCTTTGCACATACTTAGGGGTTCTAGGAGTCTTTTTCAGAGCTTCTTCCTCTTCTTCAAATTGTACTTCCCTTTCCTTAGCCTTTTCCTTTTCTCTGCAATCAGGTTCATTTGATTCATATCCATCTATCACCACTAAGTTCTTTTAGTAGAATATCTAAGGGAGATTCCTTCATTATACCTTACATCAAACTTTCCCAAATTTTCTTCATCTTTTCTAATATAACATTTGCTTCCAAATGCTCTAAAGTATTTAATAGTAGGTATCCTTCCATACCACGACTCTTAGCGAGTCTTTGTGTTGTTATTTTTTGTTTGAACTCTTTTAATTATGTAAACAATAGTATGAATTTCTTCTCTCGTTTAGACTTTCGATAGGTTAGCTTCTTTCATCATAGTACTTGTAGCTTCTTGAATAGTTCTATTTCTCCTTTCAACCACTCCATTTTGCTAAGGATTATTAGGGGTAGACAAGTGCCTCTTTATGCCATGATTCTCAAAAAACATGTTAAATTCATTTGAACTCTCCACCTCTGTCAGAGCTCAAACATTTGATCTTCAAATCCATTTCATTCTCAACCATAACTTTAAATGCTTTGAATCTCTCTGGGGTTTCATATTTTTCTCCAAGAAAAGCAACCCATGTCATTCTTGAATAATCATTAATAAAAAGCATGAAATACCTGTCACCTTGAAGACTTCTTGTTCTTGTAGGACCACAAGGGTTTGTTTGCACCAATTCCAACAATCTAGTAGAAGATTGTTCTTTTCCTTTGAATCTTCTTCTTGTTTTCTTTCCAATCTGACACTCCTTACAAAAAACTGATAGGGAGGTTGGATGAATCAATCACTGATTCATGCTCTAGGTCTTGTTTGGAAGACCTCTAAGGTGTTTCACTCCACCACTTCAACCTATAGGATCTTTCCTTACTTAGGATCCCCTGGTCTTGCCTTGCCAACCCCAACTACCAACATAATTCTTCCTACCAAGTCCACCTTGGTACAATCTTGCAACTCTAAACTTAGCCCTTAATCCACCCTAAAGGCTACAATCCTCCAAAATATTGAATTTAACTTTGCAGGGGTGTGGAGGTGTTTCTATTGACTTCAATCCATCCTACTTTGGTTCTTGAGGGTCCACCTAACTCCATTTCTTAGTCGCTTCCACCAAACCCTCATTTAGGTCTAAAAAGGCTACTAGCCCTAGGAGCTCCAATTAGGTCTCCTTCTCTGAGAAATCAGGTTAGTTCTCCAAATATTTCCAAAGAACAACCCAATCTTTTCTTGGGATTCCTGATTCATATGCCCACCCCTCAAGGATTTTTGGGGTCTTGGGTCACAACTGGCCGTACAAAGCCCTAACTTGAAATTGAGCAATACTAGGGTTTTTAAGCCCTTTCCTAACTTCTTTGCAATCTGTTAAGTTCTTTCCTCACTAGATGGATTGATGGAGTTTTTCCCTGCTTACCAGGTCTTGGCAAGACTCATACCTACCTTCTCAAAAAGGGAAATTGTCAAGAATTTGTTACCCCTGCAAATTAAGTGCTCTGCACTAAAGTCTTCCTAGCTGGGCACTTCCTTGGCTCGCCTAGGGCAAGACTTCCACAGTAACTCCTGTGCTTGCAAAGAAACTAAAACCTACTATATTTATAGCCATGGAGTCTAGTCACTATTCCCAAAGGGTTGTACAATTTGTACGATGGGAAAGTGAACTAATACCCCATTCTTCACAAACTGCCTGGTTCAGACCAACAACAGTAAGAAAACAACACTATTTACAAACAATGCTTGAAATTGAATTAGAAAACTATCTAAATGCCACACAAAGCTTGAAGAATAACTCCTCTACATCCTATACAAACTACAGTGCCATGTTCAATTCCTCAAAGCAGCACTTCAAAGCAAAAAAATAGAAAATTCACACTCAATCACAACTGTTTTCTTGAATTCAAAAACTTTAACAATATCAAAATGCTTCCAACCCTTCTTCCATGTCAAGGTCACCCCTAAATAGGGTTTCAAAAACAATTATCCTCTCCCTGGCTCTTCTTGGCCACTTGTAGCTCCAATTGAGCAACATTTTCAAACATTTTGCCAGAATTCCTAAAAATCCAAGACCTTATTTTAAGCTCGAACCTGATGACACCTATTCTATGGTCAACATGACCTTCATCTGATCAAAACCCAACCAAAAATTCCATTAAGGCTTACATCCAAATGAACTAAATTTGATTGCTTAGTTGTCCTAGACAAGACTGTCCCAAACAGACCTTCTAAACAACCTATGGTAACCTATGGGTGCTCCTGCACCATTCTCCCCCCCTCTGCACAAACACTAAGGAATGTGGGGAGAGATCAGAGATAAATCAATACCCTACTTCTTGAACTGAGCTTCATCCACCCATGTAGCCTCAGATTCTGGTTTGTCCTTCCATTTGATGAGATGTTCCATGTATTCCTTATGCCAGGTAGACTTCTTCACCCTTGATTCCAAGATCCTCTCTGCTTGTAGCTTGTCTTTAGGAGGTAAGGCTATGTTACTCACATCCTTCAAGACATCCACACTTTTCTAATCCAAGTCAGTGACTGGTCCTTTATACTTGATCAAATCAACCACATTAAACACTGGTGAAATGCCTAAGTCTGCAGGTAACTCCACCTTGTAAGCATTCTTTCCATACTTGGCTAACACCTGACATGGTCCCACTCTCTTCATCTGAAACTTGGTTGATGTTCATTTCTACAACCTAGACTTGTTGAGATGGACCATGACATAGTCCCCTACTGCAAATTGTAGATCTTTCCTAGACATATCCACCTTAGCTTTCAGCTTGTGAGTAGCCTCTGTAATTGTCTTCTTCTCTTGCTCCTAAATCTCCTTCATGGTCTAAGAGAAATCCTCAGCATGGCCACTCCTATGCTCCATAGTTCCTAAGTCTCTAAGTTCACACACACCTCTTGGGTGCATTCCATACACAATTTCAAAAGGACTTCTACCTGTGGTCCGATTCACACTGTCATTGTAGGCATATTCAGCTTGTGATATGACCAAGTCCCATGTCTGTCCATACTCCTTGGTGAGGCACCTTAGAAGGTTACCTAACACTTTATTAACCACCTCATTTTGTCCATCGGTCTGAGGATAGTAGGCTGATCCAAAAGACAAGTTAGTACCTAACTTGCTCCATAGAGTCTTCCAAAAATGACTCATGAACTTCACATCTTTGTCTGAGACAATGCTCAATGGAAATCCATGGATCCTCACAATCTCTTTGAAGAAAAGATGAGCAATATAACTAGCATCATGGGTGGTCTTGCAAGGAATAAAATGACTTATTTTACTAAACCTATCTATCACCACATAGACACTATCAAACCCTGTCTTAGTTTTAGGGAGTCCTACCACAAAGTCCATGCTAATACATTCCCATGGTCTATTGGGAATGGGTAGAGGTTGATATAAACCTGCATTGCTAGCTCCCCCCTTGGCTTTCATACAAACTATACACTGCTCCACATACCTTCTGACATCCCTTGGCAACTTGGGCCAATAATAGAACCTCTGCACTAGTTCCATTGTCTTGTTGATACCAAAATGACCACTAAGACTACCATTGTGCTTCTCCTGGATAAGATTCTCTCTCATTGAACCTTTTG
Organism: Sequoia sempervirens; assembly: GCA_007258455.2. Taxonomy (NCBI): domain Eukaryota; kingdom Viridiplantae; phylum Streptophyta; class Pinopsida; order Cupressales; family Cupressaceae; genus Sequoia; species Sequoia sempervirens. Next base: position 13,180 of record VDFB02181169.1, on the reverse strand, counting down.
GAACACATAACTGATTCCCCTTGAACAAAAGTCCACTCTGCAATGTATACTCTGAGAATTGACTATGAAAGTGATTCTCAAAATCAGAACATACCTTATATGCCTCTGAGAGTCTTCATCTTCTCCATAGAGATCCTTGAAACTCTCTATTCCAATGCTCTTTATTTGTATCTCTTGCACTGTCAGCAACCTCCTACTTAATGCATCTGCCACCTTGTTCAACTGTCCCTTCTTGTGCTTGATGGTAAATGTGAAGGCTTGGAGGTATTCCATCCATTTCAAATGTCTATTGCTCAACTTCTCTTGTGTGTTGATGTAGCTAAGTGCCCGATTATCAGTAAACACTACAAACTCTTTAGGTAGGAGATAATGCCTCCACTTTCTAAGTGACTGCACTAGAGCATATAGTTCCAAGTCATAAGTATAATACTTCTGTTTAGCTTCATTGAGATTTTCACTAAAGAAAGCTATAGGTCTGCCTTCTTGGCTTAGTACCCCTCCTACTGCAATTCCACTGGCATCACATTCCATAGTGAATAACTTATCAAAACTAGGTAATAAAAGGATGGGTTGAGTTGCTACTTCTTATTTCAGTTTCTCAAAACCCTTCTCAGCTTCAAGAGTCCATTTGAACTTAGTTTTTAGGCCACCTTTGATTGTATCAAGTACTGGTGCACATATGCCACTAAAGTTCCTTATAAATTTCCTATAAAACTGAGCTAACCCATGAAAAATCCTTACCTCTGTCCCAGTGGTTGGTGTAGGCCAGTTTAGGATAGCTTCCACCTTGCTTGGGTCCATCTTCAATGATCCTTGGGATACTACAAACCCCAAATACACAAGCTCTTGTTTGAAGAACTCACACTTTTCTAGGTTGATGGCTAAGCTCTCCTCCTGCAATCTTTTAAGAACCAACTCTACATGCTTTAGATGTTCTTCTGTTGTCTTGCTAAAGATGAGTATATCATCTAGATATACCACCACAAATAACCTTGTGAAATCCTTAAGCACTTCATTCATGAGTATTATAAGGAATGATTGAGGCTAGTTGATCAATGCCTATGCTATGAACTTAGGGATCCAATCCAAAAACTTTTTTGAAGCTTCTGATGCCCACCATGGTATCCTTTTGGTTGTTATTAAAGGGATAAAAAGTTAATAATTAAGGGGGACTCCAAATTTTTATAGATATTATACCATTGTAAATTATCACCCATGACAATTTCACCTTATGTTTGGCCCCCTCTTAAGTTATTGGACCTAATTGAGTATTTAATTTCCTAAATTATGCATTCTATGGCCTATTTTTTATTATTTCTGAGGAATTGCAATTGGGAATCAATTGCATCTATCTAAGACCTTTCCCTTAACACCCAAAATCCTAGAAAATAGGGCAAGGAAACTCACGCCCTAGGCGTGAGTGTCCCCCTATTTTGGCTCCAAATTCAAATATGTGAGTGTCAACAATTTAATACTTGTAATTCAATTATCTAAAGTTGGTTATTGGGATTTAATTTTTGGGAAATTGAATAAATGCCTATGAATACCTAGTTATTGCATCATTTCAAATATAACAAAAACTAAGCAAGATATTTTTGGAAAAATTATTATCAAGAGCACTATTAAGAAAGTCAAGAGCAACATTTTAGAGCTTTATTGCAACAATCCAAGATCCTAACATCATGTCATATATTATGTGAGTTTATGTGTGTTCATGTTATCATTGTTTTGTGAAGGATAACACATTTGTAGGTCTCCAAAGTATTCAAGAATTCAAGAATTCAAGCAAATCAAGCAAATCAAGATCAAGACCTTAAAGTTATGTACATGACTTCAGTCCTTCAAGGAAGCCATTGAAGGGTGGTGAGTTACAACACTTTGTGATTCCATCATTCCTTCCTATTCATTATCCATTTATCATTGAAATTTTCCATTGTGGAAGTGGAAACAATTACACATGGTTTGACTGAGGCAAGACCCTAAAATGGACCAACATTTATTCTCTTTGTGAATGTGTAGATCTTAGGTTTGAAGGAAATTGAAAAGGATCTTGAAGAAAAAATATTCGTTGTTGCATTTGTTTTCATAATACTTGACAAGTCACAAAAAATCAATTACAAAATATACAGAAGTGTTCAAACTGATCCAAAGGCAAAATTTTGAAGCTTAGATCCAACACCAGAGGACCCCAAAGATAGATCTGAAAAAACATTCAAGAACACTCACGTCCTGAGCATTTGTGTCCTCCATTTTCTACCCCAAATTTTAACCACAGGTGTTCAGTGTCGTATTCTACTCATTTTTGTTGTTTGAATTTGTTTGTGAACTTTTGTACTTTTTGTATTTGCATTAGAATAACAAATTGCATTGTTAGCATACTTAGATCATTTCATTTCATCATTAGGACATTGTAGATTTGGTTAAGGGTTGGTTGAATCACCTTTCAAGCTGTAAGTCAATATCATACCTTGTCCAAATCCATCAAACCTTCATTCCATCCTTGCATTTTCAATTCATCACACCTCCCCCTCATACTACCCCCTATTTAATGAAATTTAGGAAAGGTGTCAAACCCTAAGGCCAAAAACAAAAATGGATCCCTTTCCCATACATTTCATTTTGGTGAACCTGACTTGTTAACATTACATACCTTTTGAAAATTCACCCTAGATCTAGGTCTTCAATATCATTTTTTTGTATTTCTCATTTAGGGTTTCATTTTTGCATCACAAAAAGTCATAAAAATATAAAAATGTTTCTTGCATATAGCATTAAAGGTTAAAATAGGGTTTGTTTCAGTCCTCTTAGATCAGATATACATTCAAAATTACATTCATAAGGTCATCAAAATCTAAAATTATTTATTGCATTCAAAATTGCATCTTTCATTTAGGTCAAAAAGTGAAAATTTGCATAATTTTGTTTCAAAATTGCATCAAATCATCATTTTTAGGACTTTTCATCTTGGAATTAGTCAATCATTGCATCTTGTATCTGAAAATTACATTCAAAAGTTGTCATTCATATTTCATAGGTTTGCACACTTGCATTTTCCATTTCCATAGTCATAAAATTAGGAAAATATATAAAAATATTCACTATCAAAACTATTTTTGAACACAATTGGGAACCTTAAATAGTAATATACACCTTGGGCCCCTATGTCCAAATATTTTTGACTAAAATTTGAATCAAAGATCTGTTTCTTTATTCTCTATTGGATTCTATTGTCTGAATTCTATTTTTGCATTTCAAAACTATCATTTACTTTATGCATTGTTAAGTTCACAATTCTAAAATTAGAAAAATATGAAAAAAAATTACTAGCAAACCCATTTGAATATAGATTTGAGAACCTCAAACAACACTCTAAACAATCAAGCTTTGAAATTTCAAAAACCCTGTCCAGGACACAGATGCCTTGGATGCCTATGTCCTACTATTTTTGATTAAAATTTGAATCAAACCTCTATTTATGTGTTCTTAGTGTGCTCTTGTTTTCTGAATTTTGATTCTGAGTACTGTGCTATCTATGTTTGAAAATTTAGTGTTCATCTTGGGTACACTTAGTTTTTTGAAACTTGCATGCATTTCATGACCTAGTGTCCTATTATCAATACTTTAGTGAGATGTATTTATAGACTTATGGCATCCCATTCTAGTTTTACATCTACTATGGATCATGAGTCTTCTAACTCTTTCAGGACAAGTGTTTTCAATACTCAACTCATTTTAGACTCTTTTCTTGATGCTACCATTCCAATTATGACCTTAAAAACACCCATCTTTATAGATGTTGGGACTATGGTTGCCCATGTTCTGGAAGACAAATTACAAAAGTGGACAAGGACATAGAAAAACTTCAAGACTTTGTGAGTACTAAATACTTCACTGATACAATGGCTTCTATAATTGACAACACGAGGAAAATGATTAATGATGATCATGGACTAGAGTTTTTACATAGCATAGCCCATATAGCTGATGATAATGTACCTATAATGGCTAGTTTCACTCAAGGTCAAGGAGGAATTCAAGTCCCCCTCTCTACAACAATAGCCTCTATTCCTACATACACAAATCCAATTGTTGCTTCAACAATACAAAAAAACATTGGTATAACTCCAACATTAGGCTTTTCCATTGGAAATCCTTATGGTTTTGGATCTTCCCATGTCACACATCAAGTTTCATCCCCTCTAATAAATTTGCAACATAGTAGCCCACCTAGCACATACACAATTCCACCATATTCACCACATTCCCAAAACATGTCAACCAATGATTTCATCATCAACCAAATTTTGCAAAATGTCACCTCACTCCAACAACAAATCTCAACTTTGAAACAAAACCAAAATGGACAACCATCACTATATGTTAAAAGGAGCCCATTTTCACTTGAAATATTGAAATCACAAATGCCACAAAACATAGAGATACCCCGATTTGACAAGTACAATAGTAAAGGGGATCCTAGCAATCATATATTGACTTACACATCCTTATGTAGTGACTTCATTTTTGAGGATAAAATATTGGCTAAACTCTTTCCTAGGTCATTAAAAGATGTGGCTTTGGAATGGTTTTGTTCATTTATGAATATTTCAATCCACTCATTTAATGAGCTTGTTGATGCTTTTCTTAATCATTTCCAAGTCAACATTGGTTCTCATATCAACATAATTGATTTAATGTGATGTAAACAATGGCAAGGTGAAAAGGTTATAGATTTCATAAGCTACTATCAATTGATATTATCATAAATTAATTTAACTCTTCTTGATGTAGATATCCAAAGAATGTTCATTGACAACTTACAAACTGACATAAGGGACATGGTTCTATAATGAAATTTCCATCCTTTATAAGTTTATGTACGACACTTTATGATTATCAAAATTTGATTAGTAAATATAAGGAAGAATCTTCATTGACCCATACTGAGAAATCTAAACCCATACACCAAAACAACTATCAACCATTCAAAAAGATTTTTTATTTATTTTTATCAAGTTTCATACACCTCAAACAACCAACCACATTGAACCTCAAGTTTCTGCCATAAGTCCAAATCCATACCAATTTAGAAAAAAAGATAGGAAATTCACCTAGCTACCTAACACTCTTTATTCAATCATGTTGCAAGTCTTAAGTAATAACCTAATCCGATTGCCTCCTATTAAACCTATGGACACAATCAAACCTTTACCTCCATACTTCAATCCAAATGTCTTTTGTCAATATCATCACACAAATAGACATGATAGAGAAAGATGCATGTGTCTTAAACATCAAGTTCAAGACCTCATCAATTCTAATCACATCTAGTTGGATGGTGTTAATTACCAAGGGAATAAGTCTATTACCCCACCTAACCAAAACTTGCAAATTTTTACCAACCCAATGCCCAAACATTCATCCAACTTTGTGCAAGCTTGGGATGTTAAGAATGATGAGATGAATGTTGATACAAATGATGATATGAGTGACGACATGAATGATGATAATAATGAAGAAAAGGAAGTAGATTACATGGTTGGTATAATAGATGTTCAACCTCACAAGGGTCAAACCTCTGAGTTACCTGACATTATCTTCACCGATAGTAATGCACTTAGACATGCACTCGATGGTCCTCTCTACATTGATGGTCATATCAATGAAAAAATTGTACTAAAAAAACTCATTAATCCTACATGTGTAGAGAATGTGATCACTAAGGAGTTCTTTTTGTGAAAGAGCTTTATCAAGATTCATATGAACAATCAAAAGCATGGATAAAAACTCATAATGGTTTTGCTTTCCCTACGATAGGTTTGATCACTCTCCCTCTAAAAATTGGGCCAAAGCAGTTAGATTTCTTATTCTTCATCATTCCATCATCAAACCAATTTCGTGTGAAGCTAGGCTATCCATGGCTACACTCCATGAATTTCGTCCCATCAACTATTCACAAGTGCATAAAGTTCCCATATGAAAATGAGATATTTACTGTGCATCATAGTGGGTTTAATCCTCTATCTTCCAGTGGGATTTTTTCATTGGATTTATTTTGGCCTCAACCTATGGAATCTATAAGCCTCGTGATTTTTTTTTTTCAAGTCATATCAAAATTTTAAGGCAAAGCACATAACAAAGTTATCTCTTAGCAATATTATTAAGAATGATAGGTCCATGGTTGTTCCTCATTCCTCACACATTATGGATGAACCTATGCCTCAAGCCAAAACCCTTCCAAGTAACCAAGGTAAATATGATGCAATCGCTCCACCCATATACTATAAGAGACCAAGAGATAATAAAATGATTCCTTTTGTGCCACCATAGATAAAACAAGTGTATAGACCTAAAGAGATACCAGTTTCCCAACTCTTGGTGGTTCCTTTAGTTCCTCCCTTAAGGGAAGAAAAGAAACCAATGGTTGAGAAACTCACTCCTATCACATCACGAATTGAAAATTGTGTAAGAAGAAACCAAAATGCTAAAGAATGTAGGCATCGATGTTGTGCTATTGCTCAAAAATTGGAAGAAAAGAACAAAACAATGCATGATAAACCAAAACCTATGGAAACAACTCAAGAAGAAATACAAATTTCATGTGAATTATCTGTGTGTGATACATGACCTCCATTCTAATTTCATCTAACCCATTCAAATTGTGTAGCCTCTCCTTTTGTGCTATTGTCAAGTCCATATCTAGTTCAAGTGTTGTTATAAGTGTCTTGTATTCAAACTCAATTGGTAGAACTATTATTTCACCATAAACCAACTCATAAGGTGTGAAACCTATAGTTGTTTTCCATGTTGTCCTATAGGCCCATACTACCTCGGGTAATCTAGCTACCTAGTCTTTTCTGTGAATCTGCACTATCTTGGTCAGAATATTCTTAATCTCTCTATTTGTAACCTCCACTTGCCCATTGGCTTGGGGGTGATAAAGTGATGATTTTCTATGCCTGATTTCATATTCCTTAACCAATATAGAAATGAGTTCTAAAGTGAAATGGGGACCTTGATTAGTCACAATCTCTCTAGGTACCCCATACCTGTTAAAGATGCCTTCATACAGGAACTTAGCTACATTCCAATCTCTAGAAAATTGTAATGCCTTGACTTCAACCCACTTTTTCAGATAATCTGTACAAACCAAAATATACTCCTTGTTATTGGATGCTGGTGAAATTGAGCCTATAAAGTCTAGCCCTCATTTACCAAATGGTGCTAGTGCCAACTATGGTTTCCAAGGAATCTCATCTGTCCTTGTTGGTTTACCCATTCTCTAACATCTATCACAAATCCTTGTATACTTTATTGAATCCTTATGAAGAGTTGGCCAATAGTAGTCAATTGTTAGGATCTTGAGTGCAGTCCTTTTGGTTGCAAAGTGATCCCCACATGGCTCATCATGGTAAACTTTTAGGATGCCAAAAAACTCATCTTCTCTTATACATCTCCTCATTATATTATCTATACTTGTATAGAATAAATAACCAACTACCCAAGAATAGTGAAAGCTTTTGTGCACCAACTGTCTCTTTTCTCTAGGAGAGAAGTGTGATGGTATTTGTCCCACCACTAAGTACTTTGTAATATTAGAAATCCAAGGTGTGTGTACATTGAGAGAAAATAAATTATCATCTACAAAATAATCATCCACAACACCCTCTTCTAGTTATGTTGATAATCTAGATAGAAAATTTGCCACCACATTAGCCTTCCCATGCTTATCTACTATGGTTATATCAAATTCCTATAGTAAGAGTAAACATTTGACTAGTCTATCTCCAACCATAGGTTTATTCATTAAATATTTGATTGTAGTGTGATCAGTATGGATAAAAATTGGGTTACATGTGATATAGTGCCTAAACTTGTTGATTGCATAGACAACCAACAACATGTCTTTTTCTGTAACTATATAGTTGAGTTCTGCTCCTTGTAAATTTTTGTTGATGTACTAAATAACATACTCCTTATTACCTTCCTTTTGTCCCAATACTACTCCTTTAGCAAAGTCTAAAGCATTAGTGTGTATATGGAAGGGAAATGTTCAACTTGATCCTCTCAAGATAGGTGCTTTTGTCAAGGTTGTCTTAAGTGATTCAAAAGAGTGATAAAATTTTGTGGTCCTCAAATTCTATATCCTTGGTGAGTAAAATGAATAGAGGTGTTGTAATTTTTTTGAAGTCTTGAATGAACCTTCTATATTATCCTACATGTCCTAGAAAACTCCTTACATCTCTTTGTTTTTGTGGCACAGGATGTGTGGAGATTATCTCAATGTTGTTGGGATCCACTTGAATTCCTTCACTTGATATTGAATGCCCTATAACAATCCTTTGGGTCATCATCATGAAATATTTCTCATGACTCAGGGATAAATTGTGTTCTGACACCTTTTCAGAGCCTTCTCTAGATTGTTGAGTGCTTCTTCATATGTTTCTCCATAGGTGGTGAAATCATCCATGTAGATTTCCATGGATTCATGAGCATAATCTGAGAAAATACTTAACATTGCCCTTTGGAAAGTGGCTGGGGAATTACATAGTCCAAAGGGAAGAACAAAATAAGCATATGTTCCCCAAGGGCATGTAAATGTGGTTTTATCATGGTCCTTTGGAGCTATCTTTATCTAGTTATAGCCACTAAATCCATCTAGAAAGGAGAAATACTTTTTACCTGCTAAGGAATCAAGCACTTGGTCAATGAAAGGTAGTGGAAAGTGATCCTTTCTAGTGCCTATGTTTAGCTCTCTATAATCCACACATACTCTCCATTTTCCTCCCTTTTTAGGGAAAATAACTAAAGGTGACACCCATTGACTTTCAGAAATAAGATAAATGAAGTCTGCTTCAAGTAACTTTTGTAGCTTAGTTTTAACTATTTCTCTTAAGGAAAGATTCATCGTTCTATGGGGTTTCCTAATTGGTTTGAAACCATCATTTATGTAGATCCTATGCATGCACAGGTCTAGATCAATCCCCTTCATGTCATGGTAGTCCCATGCAAAGGCTGTTGCGTGTGCCTGCAACATAATGTTTAGGGAATTATGTTGTTCCTTAGTTAATCCATTGTTAACATTCAACATTTTACCTGGCATGATTTCTAATGTCTTGGATGCTGATTGTATAGATGAAAGGTCAAGTCCACTAATTTTTGGGACACATTGTTGTGGCAACAAAGAATGGAAAATCTAGGATACTTCTTTCGATGAATTTGTAGGTATGATATTCTATAGTGGATCCTATAGACATGAAAGACAATCTTGTTATTGCAGGTCCCTGCCATAGTCATTCTATATGAAGTGGTCAATTAAATCATCCTCATCTTGATTTGTTAATAGGGGATTGCATTCAATAATCATGAGAGTTTGCAAGGAATATTGGTCTTCTTCATCCAAGGTAGGGCATATAGTCTGCTCTAAATTTTCATGAGGTTGGGTTGGTGGATAGAGGACCAATTTCTTAGTCACAGTTCCATTTGGTATTATCATGTTCCCAGACCTACAACTTATAAATGCATCAACTGTTGCTAACCATGGCCTACCTAAAATAAGTGGATATCTTGCAAGGTTGGCCTTTGGTTGTAAGACTAAAATCTATAGGATACTCCCATGAATCTAATGCTATGACTAATTCCTCAATGATCCCCTCAGGTTTCACTATTGACCTATCTTCCAACTGTAAAATAGTAGGTGTAGGTATAAGGTTTATTAGTTGTAGTAGCTGCATTATTTATTTAGTCATGACATTAATGGCTGCCCCTAAATCAATCAAGTTGTTCTTGATAAGGGTTCCATTTATCTTAAAATCCATTACTGGACTTCCAAGATCTATATATTTAGGGACATTATATTCCCTAGCATAATGCCAACAAGGTTCCCTTGGACATGAACTGTTTGAGGGTCCTTCCTCTTCCTCCTTGGTTTTTTAAGACAAAGGTCTCTTACCGTCTTGGTGTAAATTGGAATATCCTTGATAGCTTGAATGAGGGGAATTTTGATACTTACATTTTTAAGTTGACCCAATAGGTCTATCTTAGCTTGGGTTTTGATGCAGGAGCATCCAGTGGTGTAAGGGCAATCTTGCATCACCCAAAAATAGTTAAATTTCAAGTTTCTCAGTTTTTAGATGTTTTTACATTTTTGGATACCCTTTTTGTCATAATGAAATTCCCAATTTATGATTTTTATTTTCTGTATTGCAGTTTTAGTTTCCCAGATTTGCACCTGAAAATCTTCTGAGTCAGATTTGAGGCACTTAGAGTTCCCGGAACGGCCCCAAAACTTTCTAAAATTGGCGTAGTGGATTTCAAGCACGTTATTGATTTCGAGACCTTTCCAACGGTTCAAACGGTTCGCGAATCAGAGTCCCGGATCAAAAGTTATGGCCCCGGGAAGTTGGCACACTTTCTAGAAGATACAATTGCAAATACTCTTTTGAAATTTGAACTTCATGTTGTAAATTTTCAGGCCAAACAGCCTAAACTCAAATTTTAATGTTGTTTTGGCTCCAAACTAATGACGAGCTCTATTTATGGGCGGGTTTCTAATTTTTGGGTAACATTTTGGGGACAAGCTCGCATATTGCGAAAGGGTTATTCTGTAGCTGTCTGTAACTTGCATGTGTTGTAGAACTTGGGGATTTGAGATCCTCTGCATGTAAGAAGCTCCATTTTTTGAATAATAAAATTTCTCTTGTTTGTGGGTTATTTTCTAAGTCTTGGGCTGCTCCCTCATCAAGTGGTATCAGAGCTGGTTTTCTTGAGCGTGTGAACAGATCGCCGATCATGAGGCAATTTGCGCCAGGACCGTGGTTGTGGGTTCAAGATCTTTAAGATGCCTCCAAGAGTGATTCCTGGTAGGTGTGGTGGTGCTAGAGGTGGCAGAAATGCTGGTGGAAGAGATCCATTGGCGGCCGAGGGTTTCAGAGCCCTCCAGAGACAAATTGATGCATTGCAGGAACAAATGAGAAGAGGGTTAGACTTGGGAAGGAGAGGAGAAAGTGAAGACGAAGAAGAGGTAGAAGATTCAGACATAGAAGAGGAAGAAGAAGTGATCGATCGAGATCAGATGTGGTTGATAAGGGCCATTTCAAAAATCGGAAAAAGACCCAAAATAGAAGTCCCCAGTTATTCTGGAGGTTTAAACCCAAAAGAGTTGATCGACTGGATCAACGAGCTAGAAGAGTATTTTGAGTATGAAGAAGTAGAGGACCCAGATTGGGTTAAGTTTGCAAAAATGAAGCTTAAGGGCCATGCCAATATTTGGTGGAAAGAGGTCCAGTTGGAGAGAAATCAGAGAGGAAAAGGAAAGATCAGCAGTTGGGATCGCATGGTAGATAAACTGAAGAAGCAATTCATACCGGTGGACTACGAGTTAGATCTGTTGAAGAAATTGCAAGGGTTGAAGCAGGGAAGCAGATCTGTGAAAGAATATACTGAATATTTTCACAAGATAATCATCAGAACGGGTCACATAGAGGCCAATAAGGAGAAGGTAGCCCGATATCTTAATGGGTTATGACCGAGCATTCAGGAGGAGTTAAGCTCTAGTCAAAATGACCACCATTGAGGATGTGTATCGGGCTTTGCTCAAGGTGGAAGAGAGCCGAACAAAAAGATTCATGGCAAGAAAAGGGACGGGAGGTCAGCGTATAAGCAAGTAAAGACCTTCAGAAGTCAAATGATGATGAAAAGAAAAGGAAGATGTGGGTACTAGCCAAAGCCAAAGGAATGAAAAATTCTACCACCCTTGTGATCAAAACGGTGGTGATCAAAGAGGTAGAGGACGGGGGAGATATGGACAAGGATCTGGAAGAGGTGGTTTCAAAGGAACGTGTTTCCAGTGTGGTGAAGAAGGGCATCGAACCTATGAATGTCCACAACACTAAGGAAGCTGCCCACAAAACGCCGGCTAACGTGGAAGAGCTGCAGTATCATGTAGATGAGGAAGCTCAATCCAAGCATTCAGATGATGCAGAAAGGGGAGAAGCCCTAGTGGTCAGAAGAGCCCTGGTGACTAAAGAGAAGGAGCCAGAACAGAGGAAGAATCTGTTTCGCACAAGATGCAAGTGTGAAGACAAATGTTGTGATGTCATTATTAACAGTGGGAGCACCGATAATCTGGTGTAAGAAGAGATGGTTGCAAAGTTGAAGCTGAAAAGGGAGAGGCATCCACATCCATAGCGGATTGCCTGGTTGCAGAAAGACCACAAAGTTTTGGTCAGTGAGCAATGCCTGGTAAAGTTCAAGATCAGAAGCTATCGTGATGAGGTACTATGTGATATCATCCCCATGGATGCATGTCACATGTTGTTGGGGAGGCCGTGGCAGTTCGATAGGCGAGCTATACATGATGGCTATGCAAACACTTTACCACCCCCCGATGAAGGATGGAGTCCGCTTACAAGCTGGTAGCCTCAAGAAGGATGAAGAAAAGGTATGCGTGAGTGCCAGAATTTGTTTTGTTGATGGAAGGAAATTTTAGAAGGTAATGAAGCATTATTTATGTGTTATGCATTGATTCCTAGAATGGATAAGGAAGATAGTGATGGGGTACCAGTAGAAGTTTCTGGGTTATTAAATGAGTTTCAAGAGATTATTTTTGATAATGTACCTGAGGGTTTACCACCAATGAGGAAGATCAGTCATCAGATTGACTTGATTCCTGGAGCCAGTTTGCCAAATAAGGTAGCTCATAGAATGACTCTAGTAGAAAATGAGGAGTTGAACAGACAAGTTCAAGAGTTGTTGAGAAAGGGTTTGATACAGGAGAGTTTGAGTCCATGTGCAGTACCTGCAGTACTAGCACCAAAGGAGGATGGGGAGTGGAGGATGTGTACAAATTCCCAAGCCATAAACAAGATAACAATCAAGTACAGATTTCCCCTGCCAAGGATGGATGACCTGATGGACTGTTTGAGTGGAGCTCAGTACTTCACAAAGATTGATCTGAAGAGTGGATATCACCAGATCCGGATTCGAGAGGGAGATGAATGGAAGATTGCCTTCAAGACCAAAGAGGGCCTGTATGAGTGGTTAGTCATGCCTTTGGGCTAACCAATGCACCGAGCACATTCGTGCATCATGAATCCAGGTACTAAAAAAGAATTTCTCGCGGAAGTTTTGTTATTGTGTATTTAGATGATATTTTGATTTTCGCGAAGACGTTGGATGA
>VDFB02181168.1:0-78327 GCA_007258455.2 Sequoia sempervirens | reverse complement strand
ATTATTGTAGGTGACGACAGTGTATTGTAAGTTAATTATTTTGCTCTCTCTCTCTATATATATATATATATATCATGATTATAATTAAAGTAATTTAATTTATGTTTTATTTATTGTGCTTAGATAGTTTCTTCAAATTATTCTAAAATGATTTTTATAGCGATGTACATATAAAATGTAGTGATTATTGTTGGAAATAGGATGCCATTTAATTGCAATCCTAAACATTATTTATTTCATGTATCTCTAAGTCCTTGGAATGTGTTCATCAATACTACAATTAGGAAGAGATTAATATTTGATGAAATAATCATCAAATATTTATTTTTCCTTCTAAATCTTCTTCACAACCTGCAATAAAACGATAATAACTCTCTTCAACTTGCTTGAGATAAATAGGCTTTAATCAACTTTGTAAGCTCCACAAGAGTTACAATTACAATTCTCAAACCCTATCCCTAAAAGGTATTCCTATCTCTTACAAGTAAATTTATGTCGTGAAGAACAATGTCAAATCCTCATCTTCATGCATTTGGGCATCCCAAACTGAAGTAGTAACTCAACCTTTATATTGTAAATATCTTCAAGGATTCATCCTCAAAGTATGCACCCAAAAGTGGGCCCACTTAACTTACCCTTCTAAAATATCTCAACATGCAAAGGAGTTAATTCCAAGAAGCCAACTTGGGTGCCCAAGTTGGGTCCAAGTCATTTCTTGTTAACTGAAACATTTCTCAACACCATTCATGCAAGAATGGTCATCCCCTGTTAACTGAAGGCAGTCCCTGTTATCTGTCATGCAACTCAAGTCATTAGTCATGCATTCCAAGTTAACTGAAGTCAACTAGTATTCAACTAAAACTAACTGAAGATAACTGAACCATAACTGAGCTAAACTAAACTAATTTTGAATTGAACTTGAACTAAACTTAACTAAACTTCATGCATGCAAACATCAAACCCTAACTCCTAGGATCTTTACATGCATTCAAAAGTGTTATCTCTTACTCTTAATAGTTAAATGACCTCACAGTGAGTGTCACCTACTATGTGGGTACCCCATGTGCCCCTGTTATTTAGGAACTCATAATGGACTCCCTCACATGCTCCTAACATTTAGAATTAATTACAAATGTCAATTAACATGATTATTTCATCAAATGTTAATCTCTTCCTAATCCTAGTGTTGATGAACACATTCCAAGGACTTAGGAGATACATGAAATAAATAATTTGTTTAGGATTGCAATTAAATGGCATCCTATTTCCAACATTCTCCCACTTGACATTATACATTGCAATTATTCTAAACAAGGAATAATAATTTTAAATCAAGTACAAGACTCAAGGCTAATGGCCTTCCTACACCAACTAATCAATCCATGCTAACTTCAAATGCAACCTGCATAATCATGAAGCTCCAAGAAAATGATTAAAACCAAGAGAACTTATCTGTAGGAACTGGTTTCATAAGATAATCTACAACATTAATTAAAGTTTCAACTTTCTCAATTAATACCTTCCCACTTCCAACCATTTATCGCACAAAGTGATACTTAACATCAACATATGAGCAAGATAAATAGGATTTTTTGGCTAAACACATAACACTCTGACTATCATATTCAAGTTTAACTTAATTGCAATTAAAACCAATACCTTTCCCAAGTCTCTGTAACCAAATTGCCTCTTTGAAGGCATGTGTAACCACCGAGTGTGTTGAACTCATGTTCAACCAAGGTGTAGGTTCCTCGGTCTTTTCTGTTGGAAAAATTTTCTTGCCAATAACCATTCCAACACATGTCTCTAACCATAAGAGAACTCAAGTCTCACCTATTTCTCCAAGTATCCATGAGAACTTGTAACCAACCAATCCATGCCAAACTCCAAATGAAACATAGCACTATCATGAAGTAATCAAGCAAATGATTAATGTACCCAATACTTAAGAGAACTACACAAGATCAATTTCAAAGCTCCAATCTTGAACATAAACATGACATCCATGATCTAACCATCTCCTCTTAGGAGATCACATGCACCATAACATACATCTTGGTCTCAAGAGAACATGTAATATGCCAAACTCTAAATGCATATCAAGAGTAAACCATGACATAATAGCAACCACTCTAAACCAATAAAAAACCATATCCCCAATCTCATGAAGATAACCTTACCAATGATGCATCCATGTCACTGCCAACAACTCCCACTAAACCATGGTACCAAGTTACACATGGCATCATGACTACCATCCTCTTCATGAAGATCATTATATCCTACCAAAGCTCCCACTGAATTGTGATACCAAGCTATACATGGCAACCAAATAAACATCAAACCATTATTGTCAAAAGCATAGGGAATTTCAGACATTTCCTCATGATCAAAATTATCATAACATGTACCATGCCACAACTCTAAACCACTAATCAAGAGTATACCATGACATAATAACAAAACCATCCTACAACAAAGAATCCACTTCATTGCCAAAATACTCCCACTGAACCTGTGATACTGAGCAATCCCATGGCATCATGATGCACATAATCAAAACCACATTTCTCTCATAAGCTCACACCAAACATGTGAATCCAAGCTCTTAATGACACATTATAACAAACTTATTTTCCAAAATCAGCAATAACAAAAATAGTAAAAGCTCCCACTACAACCAAAAAACCTCCAATCTTTTAAGAGAAAGGCGTCCCAATACTCTACCCAACCTCAACTCTGATACCAAATGTTGAATATTGAGGTGTTTATGTAGCTTAATACTTTGTAAAACTTTATGATTGCTGATCTAAATAAACTTTTCCTTTGTTATAGATTCTTTGTGGGTGATTATCTGATTAATTCATTTTATCATTTGTAGAATGAAGACATAAGTTGTAGAAGAATTAGACAGGATATTAGAAGATACACAATATATACCGTGGAGAAACCCTTTTGGGAAAAACCTCCACCAAGAATTAATCTATTATTCAATCTCTGAGGTAGATTACAATAGCTCCAATTCTTGCTTGAGAATGCTTCTTTTTCCTTCACCAAATCTTCTTCACAACCTGCAGTAAAATTGATAATAACTCTCTTCAACAATTATTTTAAATGATTATGCAATGAATGAACAAAGGCATTGTTTTCATATAGCCTCCATTATTTATTATTTGGTGGTAATGTTTCTATAATTAAAAGAAAAGATTATGTTATTTAATTATGTTTCTTTTAGAAAATGAAATATATAACCAAATGGTTTAGGTTATTTATTACATATTATAATTGAATATGAAATGCAAGTAGGTATAGGAGGATCAAGTTATTATTGTGTTAAATGCGTAGTGAGATAGATATAAAAATATGTCTATATTTTCTTTAATTGTTCTAAATGGTTTCTCGATAAGTGAAAAGATAAGATGTAAAGGAAGCTTTAAATGTTAGTTTAATGTTATCATTTTTTTGGATTAGTAAAAGTAGATTGTTATTTGTGATATATAGTCTTTTAATTGAGTAAGTTATTAAAGAAATTGATAGGTTGTTTAACTTAAATAACTTTGATTTATTGATAGATGACTGAATAGTATAACATGTGGAAGGGATGTCTTTATGTTTACTTGATATTGTGAGGTTGCTTGGAAAAGTGAATTTCATGGTTGTTGTGACTGCTTGTTCATTTTGTATTAAAGGATAGTTTTGATGGTTCTATCTCAATGTGACTTCCTCTTGAGTTAATCTTGGTTTTGAGGGGATTTTATTTTTCAAATTTGTGTTTGAATTTATTTGGAAACTTGTGTTGTTTTGACTTACCCTTGTTTGTGAGTTCTTGGGTAGTTGTTCTTCTTGGGCTTCTAGAGGAGGGGAAAGAAAATGTTGCTTTATAATTGGTTTTCATTTTGGTTCTTTGTGAACTATTGTTCGTATGCTAGATTTGATGTTGTGGGTTTAGCCTGGCACATGGAAGTTGTTTTTATTATGAAGCTTTGGCATGAGGTGTTTCATGCCTTGTGTTATGCATATATTTGTTTGGCCTCGATAGTTTGTGCAAGTTGGCTTGCCTCGTTTGTGACTTTTGAGTTTTGTTGCTAGTAGGGGGAGTGGCTCTCAATGACGGTCTAGTGCCCAAAGTGGTTGGTCCAGGGTAACTCATTGAGAGTTTAATTAAGTGATAATCTAAAAATAATTAGGGGGTTGGGTAGCATCACACATTAATTTAGATAATGTAGCCTCACTCATGGATCAAGTGCTCGTTCAAGCTTGGGATGAGTGGGAAGGTTTGGAATGGCACGATCAACTACCTTACCCTCTGCTTAGTAATCTTGGAAGGTATGTTGATCCCACATAGCTTGTATGGGGGTCTGACGACCCATAGAGGTGGTCAGGGTAACCCAGGATGGGGGTCTGGTAGCCTAGGAAGGTTACACCTGGGTAACCCATAGCAACCTATGCGATGACACTCCTCTCTTTAGCAACCGTGTATTTTTGTTGTTTTACCCTTGTTGCTTTTGTTCCTCTGGACAAAATACATGGGACCAACTTGATAACTATTTTCATTGCCAAATTAAATAATAGATTTCATTCATTTTTATCCAGTGCATTATATTGGGTGTCAACTCATTTGAAAAATATGATTATTCAATTACTGTGTATTTTGAACAACCTATGTTTTGTCATTTTCTAGCAGCAAAGGGGGTTTCCCTACTTCAAAAGCACTATGCACTGGGCGCAAGAGGTAGAAATGCCAATCTTCCTTCAAATGCAAATTTTACTGTGGTAAGAGGGGGTTGCAAAAAAGACATGAAAAGAGGTAGAAATCACATGCTTGTGAACTATGGAAAAATTGAAGGGATAAAAAGAATCAGTGCATGGTGTGTGTCATGATTGGGTTGCAAGTAAGATCAGTCAACAAAGCAATTTTAGAGACAATAGATGGACAATGTCATTAAAAAGATAGTCAACCAAGAGAAGAGACAAATGATGGCATATTGGTCATGCCAGAGGTTTGGAGAGGTTAAAAATCAAATGTAGAAAGTCATGTGATAGAACTAAGGGAATAAATGACATTAAAGATGTCACATAGTTGTTGGTAGCTATATAGGGTAGATAAACAAAGGAATAGAAATGAACAAGTAGAGCATACATGGCATAAAATATTTAGTTGGATAAAGTGAAATTGCTTTTAAGATATGCAATAAAAATTGTATGTACATAATTTTTATTTGTAAGTTAAAACAAATTTGCTACCAATATATTGTTTTAATTTGAGTTGAGTTAAATGGACAAGTGCAACTATCAATTTAATTTATTTAATTTTATCTTGAATTCAACATCAATGAATTATAATGTTAATCCTTTATCTCTATCATGTCCTACTTACCTAGCTGCAAGTGCTTGGAGATCCTCATTTATGAATTCGCAAGGATTGCTTCTAGAGAATTATTCCCTCAAGCGTGCGACCTATACATTGCATTGATTACCAAAGGCTACTTCATTTGGCTTAAAATCCTAAATGTGCAGGTGAAATTTTGCCTTACCATTTTCTCTAACCTTTTTTTTTCTCTGGTTTTCTGGTTATTCCATGTGCAGAGTGACATTATGGGTGGTGATAGGGTGCGAACGGAGCCTGAAAACTATGGTGAATTTCCCAAATATCCTTTGGTGTGGCACATATGTGTTGAGGGTGGTGTGGCACCCCTAATGGACAGGCCATGGGCCACGACCCTAATTTTTCTGTGTAGTTTGTTAACTCTTGGAAAGATCATCGCATGACTCTGTGCGGTATTTCCTTTGAAGTGAATGAGGATGTGATTGTCCAAGCAACGAGGCTTCTATGTTCTTGTATGAAGCATCCGAAGCATACAAAATCCCAAGACAATGAAAGTATGAACACGTTCTTTGTGGGGAACAAAAAGTCAGTTTGTAACCAATCAGGGTTTAAGAGAGAGACTCTTCCGCAAGCTTGGATCCAAGTTTTCCTCACCCATATGAAGTACATGACTCTGAAAGGTAGATACAAAACCTAATACTTCTACCATTTCCCTCTTTTAAATCACCTCTGACATAAAATTATGTTAAGCTTTCCTTTCTTACTTATGCTGGATTTAGAGAGTTTTGTTGAAAAAAGCATTGAAATTGTTGGTCTAAATCATGATGATACTCCTCCCATGTCGCTTCACCAAGGCCTCATTTTGAGGATCTACCACTTCCATCTTGTGCCATGCCCGCTAAAACCTATTTCTTCCATTTGTATTGAGGAAATTGAGCCTCCCGATGTGACCAACATTTCCCCGGCCAAGTCCAACAATTCCATCAGAAAAACCCATTCGGTCTCTGCACCTAAACCTGCTGCCAAGAAGCTTAAGGGGAATTTTGGTATTGCCCAGACTTGTGCTATAGCTAGTCTCTGTGAGCTCAAGTCAACTCCTGCCAAGACTGTTTGCAAACCCACCCCGAAGAAGAAAGGTAAGGAGGAAGTGAAGGGTTTGATGGAGCCTCTAACCGTGACGGTAAAATTACAAAGTTGTGTCACACTTTATACAAGAAACCAATCAAGGATCCAACTTTTAAACTTGAATCACTAAAACGCGGCATATATGTTTTGAATTTTGAAATGATGTAAACTAGTAAAATATGTATTTTTTAGTATATTTTATGTTTGTATTTTTTAAAAAATATAAAAAATTATTTTAAACTAGTTTTTAATAAATTAAAACTATAATGTAGTTGCCGATAAAATGCTGAAAAATGAAGTTGCATGGTACGTCAAACTTTTATAGTAAATTTTTTTTTTTCTTTCAAATTTTTTGTGTGTATTTATAACTTGAAATTTTTGTGCATGGATATATTTTTTTTCCAATTTTGATAAATATATATTTTTAAATAAATATTAAAATGTGCGTGAATAAAAAAACAACTATTTTCATCGGACGTCAACTTTCATATTAAATATTTATCTAAAATGGAAACAAAATTATACCATCTTAAAATAGATTCTTTTATCTAGTGCATCATATTTTTTTCAATTTTTTTTAATAAGTTTTAGTATTTTTCCTTGGCATAGTAATCAACCTCATATTTTGTGCTGAAAACCTACTTTTAGTAAAAATAAAAAATAAAATATAAAAAATAATTAATCTATTAAAATAAATATATTTTTGAAAACTACACTTATGGATCTACAAAAGGGTATTTTTATATTTTTTTAAAAATGTTGTTTACATTAGCAAGAGTTATTGAAACTTCAAGTTTTTCAAATAATTTTTTTTTTTGGTAAATTGGACTCAAAGTGATGCTCCATACATTTTTAGCCAACAATTTTAGTTGAAAAAGTTGTGGAAAGCATCTAACTTAGCTAGAATGAATCTTACTAGATCATATGTTTGACCAAAATTGATTTTTAGTTAGAAATACTTAAATTCTTGTGCTAATAAGTTGGCTAAAAGTGTGACACACTTTGTGCTTTTACCGACAACAAAGGTAAAAATGTGGTGGGCAAGGATTCTAAGGGGGATATGGTGGTTGCGGCTATGGTGGTGACTGGTGGCAATACCATCATCAAGAGATCTAGTAGACTGGCCAAGAATAACAAGAAAGTGCAGGTTAAGGACTTGGATTCGAAAGAGGAGCAGTATGATAGCAAAGAGAGAAGGGACAAGGAGGAGTCTGGGAATGAGGAGGAGTATGTTAGAGGGCCCCACTCTATTCCTAATACTAGCAAAGAGTAGAAGGAGAACTCGACTTCCCAGTCCTCAGACCCATTGGAAGTGGAGTGTGTTGATACTCTGAAGACTGTGGATTATGGGGAGGAGCTTTGTGTGCTATAGGAAAGGATGGAGAAGTTGGACAAAAAATTATGTGGCTTGACCTATTTCACTATCAAGCTGGTCCATTGTGTTACCAGCACCCTGTCGGTGATTATGAAGGATGAAATGGACAAGAAGAATGCTAAAGATGTCCAGGAATGGGTTGGGGATGATGTTGTTAATCTCCTATCAAAGAACTAGGAAAATACCAGTTAGTTTGCTATTAGTCCATTTTTTGTTTATCTGTTGTTGGTCCGATGTGTTAGTTTTCTTGCTTAGGATTTTGATATTTTTTGGTCCTGAACTTTATTGGCCCTTATGGCTCTTTGTGTAAGGGTACAACACCCTGTAAATGTTGCTTACCGTATCAAAAACAAAAGAGGCCAAACCATAAAACTACTCAAAAATAGGGAAGAGTAGGCATTAACCCATAAAATGCAGAGAACAACAAAAAATAGACATTAACCTAAAAAACACAAAGATGTAAAAAACTATAAAATGGCACTCTAAAAAATATATGAAATTACAAATGTCTTGTTTCTCGCTTCCATTGCGATAGACATAAACCCTCTCAACAGGCACATATTTCACCCTCTTCAAAAAATCCTAGCAAATGAGTAAACAATGCAAACATACACAAACAACCTGAGCAAATGAACAATCAACGCAAATAATACTTTGCTTGGAAGACTTAAAACTTCCATAGAAAATACTAAATGAAAACCTACTCATTATTTCCAATACGAACAATTCTCATTTTCATCCAATAAATTGAAGTGCAGCTGAGATGCATGCATGTAGAGAAATAATTATTTCCATTCTTAACATGGCCAATAGACAAATCGACATTAATGAATTATGGTGTTAAGTCTTCAACTCAACAACAAACACTAACCCATAAAAGCAGTTAAGGATAGTGAAGAATAGACCTTAACACATAAAATGCACATAACAACAAACAATAGACATTAACCCATAAAATGCAAAGATATAAAAAACTATAAAACAACACTGTAAAAGACATACAAACTTAAAAATGCCTCATTTTTTGCTCCCAATACGATAGACATAAAGACTCTCAATAGACACAAATTTAATAATTTTATACCCAAACATTTTCTAATTACTTAGACCTAAATTTCATTTCCATTTACTAAATTCAAGTGTAGTTGCCATGCATGCATGCAGAGAAAATATTAGTTCCATTCTTAATCATGACCAGCACAGAAGTCAAGACTAATGAGTTATGGTGTTAAGTCTTTAACTCAACAAGAGATACTAACCCATATATGCACTAAAAAATAGCGAACAATAGGAATTAACCCATAAAATGCACAGATGCATAAAACACAACACGACTATACAAATGCCTAGTTTTTCAATTCCAAAATGTTAGACATAAATCCTCTCAAAAGGCATCGATTTCACCCTCATCGAACAATCGAAGCATATGAAAAATGAAAGTGTAAAAGATACATGAACTTACAGATGCCACCTTTGTCGCTTCCAACATGGTAGATGTAAACCCTCTCAATAGACACAAATTTCAGCCTCATCAAACAACTTGAGCAAATGAACAAACAACACAAATAATACTTTGCTTGACAGACTTAAAACTTCACACCATAAGCCACTAATGACACCTGCACTTCAGTCTACTCACAATAAATGAAAATTCACAAATAGTAAATGTAAATGTACACCATGTGTTGCCAAAAATAATGGGTACCAAGACACAACTATACCAAAAAACTCATGAAATATTTCCAATAGAAAAGCTCGTTACAATAATTAAATAAATTACAAAATGACAAAACCATGACCAAAATACTAGCAATCGATGAGAAAATTGCAAAAAAAATCAATAATTTGCTTTAAATAAATTAATCCCAAAAACATCAACATAGTGATATATATTATACCGACACAATTTCCAATGCACCATTTTAAGAGACAACATTCCGTCGAAAAAAATATTGTAAATAGTAAATGCAAATGTACTGCTTAAAACATCACGCGTTGCCAGAAACAGTGCGTGCGAAGACACAACTATACCAAAAAACTCAAATAAATAAATCACAAAATGACAAAAACACGAGAAAAATACCAACCAATCAAAAAATTGCAAAAAAATCAATAATTTGTTTTTAATAAATTAATCCCCAAAACATTAGCATAGTGATATATATATTATACCGACACAATTTCCGATGCAACATTTTAATAGACAACATTGAGGTAAAAACATTAGTCTCCCACCTATAAGACAAAGACTAACAAATCACATTCCATAATCCATCTTAAAAAAATTATAAAAAAACATAAACTTAATTTGTTCATCCAACCACATAATATAATCCATGAAAAACTACATAGAAAAAATTAAATATGCATTTCCCTCCACGTAAGGTCCAACGTCCTTGTCACTGAATTATAACAATGTAGGTATTCATTGAATGTGATGTGGTAGATAGACATTTTGTAGTGTTTGTGTTTTGTAGGTATGTAAAACAAACATTCAATGTTGGAGAAATAGGGTGTATATGGAATGATGAAGCAAAAAGGGTAGTAGCTATCTAGGTACCTTCCTCATGCTCATCTCATAAGTTGTCCTCCCAAATTTTTTCATGGAGAAGTGGCCAAAATTATGACCATTTTCAATGCTACTAGGTGGGCTACACTTTTGTTTTCTCTCACTATGCATCATTTGTCCATATGTAAAATCAATTTATGAGAGTTTTAAATTTAATATGGTATTAGTATATTATTTTTATATATTAAAAAAAAAAAATTGTATATTTTAATTTTATATTTTAAAAAATTAAATGATAAATTATTTTTTTTTAGACTGCAGGAATTGGTGGGGTATCCATCCCCCTATAAACTGCAGTGCCTCTGGTAAACTTTTTGACATGATTGGTGGCACTAGCGTGACACACCATTTGGTACCATAGGTTTGGGGGGAGACTAGACCTCATTACTTCTTGCCTACAACAAGATGATTTAGCTAATCAAACTAACCCCCCGCCCCAAATAATAAATTAAATTAATTTAATTTTTTTTTATAATTATTTATTTATTTTATACAATTTATTCAAAAATATAAATAAAATATAATAATTATAAATATCTATTTGTATAAATTACATTAAAAATAAAAAATTATTATAATAGTATAAATTTTCTTTATCATATAAACAATTATTAAAAAAAAATTCTAGTAAAATATATATTTTATTTTTATTAAAGTAATACAAGTCACTTTGTTTCCAATTTCAAAAGAACAAATTTGTAAGGTTATATTTTAGGATATGTTTTAATATGGATAAAAAACAAACTTTGAGTACATGGTTGAAATATAAGTCATCAAAAGGTATTTTAAGATATAGTATATTTAAAATTAAACAATTATAATTTAAATGTTAGATTTGAGTTTATTGAGATTTTAGAATATTGATAGAATTAAAGAAAATGTATTACTGTTTCAAATTCTTACATTTGAAATATATCACTTTCTTTTTCTATTAATTCATGTTAAAAAAAAAATTATTATAAAAGTGAAAATTATATAACATGTATTTATTTTAGTTAGGTTATTTTTTATGTAATGAAAAAGGTATAAAATAATTGAATTCTTATTTGATTTTAATTGTAAGTCATGTATAATTGAAGAAATGACTCATGGACCTTTAAAATTCATATTCAAATTTAGGGTTGACCTAATCCTTCCCACTTAGCAATTTTATACTAAGAGAACGTGAAACATTTCATTTGTCATCTTGAGATTGTATTTAAAAGGGTAACACCAATTCATTTATGAATCATCTAACACTTAAATATTAAAGAATTTTTCAATGTTATAATCATTAAAGGATTTGCACTATCATTTAAGCCATTCACTATATATTTTCCTATTGTCTATAATCATTCTTCAAATCATTGATTCAACATTCTTATGGGGTTTCAAAAGGGAGTAATATCCTTGTAATGACCACACTTGACAATACAACCAAATTTTCTTTCCAAGAAAAAAAACAATATATGTTCACTTGTGCATCTAGATTAGATCTACACTTATATGGGTTGAATTCATAATTGTGTAATTAATCTCATAATTGTGAAATTGACATATTTACATCAAATTTTTAACTAAATACTAATATTTCCTCCACCTTAACAAATCATTTATATAGTTTTGTCATGATATATCTACATCAAATTTTTAACTAAATACTAATATTTCATTTAATTTTTGAAACACTTAATTTCAATATTTATTTTTCCCAAATTTTTAATATGAAATAAATTGTAAATATTAATGTTAATTTCATTCTCCTTTTTCAATTATAAAACTAAAATTCACTTTCCACTATAAAATAAAAATTCACATTTGACTACATAATGAAACTTGTATATGAAGTATCAATGATGTGCACAACTACAAGTAGTAAATGAAGCAAAAATATAGTTAAATGTATAAAAATTATATTAAGAAAATAACATACGTTATAGAAATTTTTTTAAAATTTTAGAAATTAATTTTTAAATAAATAAAATATTTTGAGAGGTTTTTAAATTAAATTTATAAAATTAATTTAAATGGTTGTGTTAGGATTAGAGGACTAGGTGTTATTGTTTTATCATTTATATATTATAAATATTTTATTTCCATGGAAAAGGATGTCCTATTTAGATATAATCTTGAGATTTCATTCTTGACACTCTCTACCATTTGTTATTAATTATATAATGGTTGTAAGAAATTGCTAAATAGGGATCATTAGGTGGACTATAACTAACATCTTTAATCAACTAAATATAGTCATACGTAAAATATGTGAAGCTATAATTATTGCCTCAGGGTAAAATGTTTGAGAGTTTTTCTTGGACACTTTGGTCATAAGAGTTAAACTAGTCAACCAAGGAGTTGTTGTCTATGTTGAGAGGGATTATTTTTGAAGTGGGGTTCATAAGTTAAATGTGGACCATTTGCATTTAAATTTATCTCAAGCTTTTGAGCCCATGCTTTCCTAGGTCTCCTTAGCCCATATATCAAGGGACTAGGATTAAGATTTTATGTAGGATTATGCTTCTAGAATTCCTCAAGGTTCAAAGGGAAAATCTCTTATGACGTACACAAATTGCTATTGTATCATAATTATAGGTTATTTATGAGTTTCCCCTATGAAAGTCTTCTTGGGGTACATTTGGTGTCATTTTGTGTTGTGTTCTATTCTTCTATTCTTATATTCTATTAATGTTGTTTTATTAGTGTTATTACCATGTTGAAACTATGTTGAAATTTACATGATAGAAATAAATTTTAATATTATCCCCAAAGTATTAAGTAAGATTTAGTGTATAATTTCTTTCATTTAGTATTAGATCCTAGATAAATTATTATATATATGTTACGAGTGTATGGCTAATATTATTTTTTCCTCAAGCAGGAGTTTTGTAGTTGATCTTTTGTTTTAGAAAATACATATGGAAATAATATTTAGAATAGAGGTGTATAATTTTAATGAAGAAACTTTAAGACTTGCAAGCTCAAGATGGAGAATTTCTGTGTGGACAAAGACTTATAGGTAGTTATTTTTGGTAAAAAGTCATCTAACATGAAGATGAAGGCTAATTAGTTGTTGATAGAAAGGAAAATAATTTGGTTTTCCTTGAAAACTTACTACTCCTAAATGTTTGAGGATAACTACCACCACATTTCTTATATGAGACAAAGTCCCTTGTAAACAAATTTTTCCCTTAGGAAGAATTTTTAATGTCTATGCATGAGTGATGGAGACTTAAGATGAAGCACCTAAATGCATTTAATATTATGGTGAGTCAAATTTTTACATAGGTATGAAGATGGATGAAGAGGAATAATGCATAACCCTTCTATGTTCTTTTCTTGATTCATAGAATACCTAATAGTCGCAATAAATAGCACCATATCAAAGCTAAATGATAATTAGGTGGCAAGTGCATTACTCTCTAAGGAGATGAAGTGGAAAACATCAAAATCTATCAAAAATTCCTTAAATTTCAAAGGTCATGAAAATAAAAGGGAAAATGAAAGAAGAATGACAAGCATGATATTTCTAAGGGGAGATCTGAGTCTTCTAGTAGATTCAAGGTAAAATATTGGAACTCCAACAAGATTGAGTACATTAAGGATTACAAAGAAAAGAAGGTAAATTAGTTTGATGAAAATTTATACTTGAGAGCTCCAATTATGATGGTGATGATGCTTTCATTGTATGTTTTTTTACACATGCACATTAGGGTGCATGCATGATTGATTCTAGAGCCTCTGTTCACACAATTCATAATAGCGATTGGTTCTCAAATTGTGAGATCTTTGATTATAGATGTGTGTTCTTAGGAGGTAACTCTTCTCTCAAAATAGTTAATTTATTCAAAGGGTGATCCCACAAAGCTGGTTTACAATTTCTAGGAGATTCTAATTTTTGTTGAAATCACATATTTTTAGAAAATACAATGATTTAATCCTTAAAACGTTTCATTTAAAGAATTCCAATTGAAGAGGGTTTGATCAAACTACCTTAGATCAAACCCCCTTAGATAGAACCCTGCTAGTTTTAAACCATACCTATAATCGAGTCTTCTTTACACCTATCAAAAATTGATAAAAACCACTTTTGATTTACCTTTTGGGGGATCAAATGAATTAATTTAAATTTATTTTTTAAGTATGTAGTCCTTATTATAAGCTTCCCAAAAAGTATAATTTTAAATAAATTTAATTTTATTATTATATTTATTTTTTCATTTCTGTGAATGTAGGTTTTTCACCGAAAATCAAGCTCTTTATTCTGCACATGTGGAAAAATAGGAATTATCAAAAAATATTTGAAAAATATGAGTGCACCAGTTATTGAAGTCCTTGATCCAACAAAAAATAAATTAAATTTTGATACATAGAAAAAAAGTTGTGTTATGTTGGCCAATGTTTGAATTGTAATTTTTGACTTGAAACTTGATTAAGGAAAAAAATTCAATAAAACACTATGAAACCAATTGGAAGCACTAGATATCATAGTTAAAATCTAAATTAAAAAAAGAAGAATTTTATCCTTCATGGAAAAAAGTTATGTGTTATACAGTGAGCGTCACTCCTTAAAAAATGGTGTTTACTAAAAAAAACTAGTTTTTGAAGGAGATGGAAAAAGAAGTGAAATCTAATTCATTTTTTTTTTAAATATGTATTTAGAATCTTCAAATAAAATGTCACAAATTACTAGTTTGCATCATCTTCAAATTTCTCACGGTTTAGCCGCTATAGGTGCCCAAAAGTGAAGATTTAGTTAGAAAAAATCAGTTTAGTGTCCAATTTGGCCAAAAATTGTAAACCAGTATTGTGGGATCACCCCATATGCATGTCACACTTGGAGACGGAAGGTTGAAAACCCTCTCCAATTTATTCTAAACATTATAGATTTGGTGAGCAATAAATTTTTTATAAGTAAATTGAATGATGTTGGCGTAAATGTGGTTTTAAACAAAGATGAATGCAAGATGGTACATGGGGCCATGCTTTTAGCTAAGGGAGTTCTTTCTAGAACTTTTCTCCATTTAAAAGTTAGCACAATAAAATGTTATAGTTCTAAGATGGTTGATTCAAGGAATCATAATATTACAAATAGAATTACCATGTTATGGCATGAGTATATGGTCCACATTGATGAGAAAGTATTAAGTTCCTTAAAATGTAAAAACTTAATAGAGGGGTTGACAAATTTTTCCCTAGATTTTGGTTTTTGTGAACATTGTGCATATGGAAATAAAAGTATTAAGTTCATCAGAGATATGATAGATCTATAGGGATTTTAGATTTGAATTATATTAATCTATTTCCTATGGATCTACCATTTCTAGTAAAATTCCTATATTATGTATCTTTTTTTTATGACTTCTCCAAAAAATCATGGGCATTTTTCTCAAGAATAAATATATCTTAAAATTAAAAAAGTTAAAGCCTCTTGTTGAGAATTAGATAGACAAGAAGATCAAGCTGTTGAGAATATATAATGATGGAGAATTATATTCAATAGAGTTTGATATATTTATAACCTGATCATGGTATTGTGATTAATAATACAACTACATAAACCCCTCCACAAAATGGAGTTCCAAAGGGATTGAACTTGCATTGGTGGATAGATATGTTGGTGTACAAATAGGTGTTTTATCTATCTAGATCCTATTTACATGTTAAGTCCACTTAGGTCCTAGGCATATTTAAGTTGTTTAGATAAGATTTTATCTTTTTATATTTTATTAAATAGTAGTGTGCTAGGGTCATTTAATGTTCGTTCATGTCATTTAATTATGACACAGTCATTTAATTTTGGTATGTCATCACATCTTACCTTTATAAGAAAGGCATCATATGTACATTGTACTATTCAATTTGGTAATCTTTTATCCATAATTATAGCATGATATTTCGGGAATTTCTTCCTTGTGGAAGTTATTGTTGTCTTGTAGGTGATATTGGGGTGTTGAGGAGTTCACCATAAAGTCCTACATGGTATCAGAGCTTCAATGTTGAAGACTTCTTCCTAGATCTGAGGGACATATATTTTGGCATGAAATTTTTGTTGAGTGCAATTAGGGGTTCTGAGGAAATCATGGTTGAGTCCAAGGCATTAAAGAAAGTCAATTTTTCCTTTGTTTTATCAAATTTCATCATGTTTTGACTGATCTACAAGAGCTTGAAGACAGGTTTCAATTGCTAGGTTCAAGGGGTAATTAATTTTTTGAAGCATTTTGGGTCAAATTTCACCCCATCATTACATTCAGAAGGCCCGAAAACCTAAGGAACTATTGTCAATTCATCAATTTTTGACATCTTGTACCAAGGGCATCAAGCAAAATTTTGGCGTAAGCGACAATTTTGTAAGGTTGTACAGATCTATATTGTACAATTTGTGAAAGTCACATTAGTCTATAGGTATAGGCGATATATTCTGACATATTATCTTGCGTCAATGGTACTTTGGATGGCATCATCGTTCTCTATTGTTTTTTCAATGTATAGTTCTATTGGGTCATACTTCACATTGTCATTGTCATCTATTGCCGGTATGTTTTTTTAAAACCGCAGGTTCATAAAATTAAAAGTTTGTTTTAAAATATTTTTTGTCATAGAATTTATAAGCCTAAGTCCGCGAGGGCTGATTTCATGTAATGGGCTCCCTCCGATTGAAGAGGTTGAGAAAGCGTGGGTGCCGCGACAGCACGGCTCATTGCCACTGGCGCTCCACCCCTCATGAGTGCTACTACTAAGGTGGTGGTAAGGTTTTCCCAAAACCACTTTTTACACATATGGTTCTATAATTGAACCACACGCCAAATATTTTAGCCGGACCCACAAATTTGTCCTAGAATTTCGTCAAAGTAGTTATTTTCAAACAATCACTGCTTTTAATCCAAAGTTGTTTTCACTAATAAAATGTAATCTAGCTTCACCAATTTATAGGTAGATTAGAGATTCTTTAAAATTACTATTTTGGGCATTTATTATTTTTATCTAGAGGTAAAATAGGTTTGAAAGGAGTCAGGAACCTTTACAAAAGAAAGCAGTTGAAACTTAAGAAAATAACACTAAGTATAAATCAACCCAACAACAAAAAGTTAGCCAAAAAGGAGGACCCCAACCAACAATGCTACATGTTTTTCAGAATATTTGCTGCCTCCATGTCACTTGTTGCAACCTTTTGAGCTTCATCCAAAACATTAGGCATTTCTTTACCAAAAGCCCCAACTTGAGCTTTAGTCTTGTTTCTAGTCCTAGCACCAGGACCATCCATATTCACCTTAGTAATCAAAACAATACACTTCTCCCCACCCTTTTTAGTAGCACCCTCCTCCTCCATTAGCTTACAAGCAACACTGATCTCATCAACATGAGCACTTTCTTTATGCTTCTTGGCACTAACCACGGAATCACACCAATGAAATCAAGTTACCAGCGTTAGACACCATCCCCTCATCCGGTACTTGAAGTTTTCTCTGTTTGAGTCCTCCGGGGTAGGGATTCTACCTTTTAGTTCTCTATTTCGCTCTGCGAGTTTCTCTTCGCGCGGTATGCGGTGTTTAGGGAATCAAAAATTCATCTATCGATTTTGAACCAGAGAATACGCCCTCGATCTGCACCCACCACCTGCTTTTTGGCATTAGTTTGTGGGACGACCATTTCGCGGGTTTTGAATGGGAACTGTGCGGGAACTCACGGCGGGTTCCATGCAGCTCGGTAAAACCCTTCCGAAGGCTTGCATCTTCCTCCTTAAAGGGCTAACTCCTGTCCTAACCAATAGAATATTTCCTTAACTTTCCCGGCCAACAACGAGTCTTTGATTTTTGCGTGGATGGGCTGCCAATCTCATCCACTTCCTGACCTTTCTCTTCTTTGTGCTTTTCCAATTACGCATCCCTGGGTATCCGCCAGCATCCTGCCAAATCCCTAGTCTTAATTTTACCGCCGTTCCATGCTGGAGACGAGCTAACATCCCGGACCATCCACGCCATGGTGGGAAATCCCTCTCCAATAATTGTTGTAAACCGCGAACCATTTCTTCCTACTTCCTCCTCCCGCTCCTTCTTCTACTTGCGATGGCCGGGGTGGCTGAAGGCCTGCATGCCATCTGTTCGCTATAAAGCACACCTACTTGTAAATCTAACCAACCCTCATCACCTAGATCGCCTGGCCTTTCGCTGGGAACCACGTAATCCCCTTTTTTCATCTTTCCCACAGCAGGGGAATGAGGACCCACCTCCAAATAAGCAAGTGAATCCAGCATAATGTTCACATCCTCCAAATTTGATTCTTTTTCCAAAATAAGTTTCCTTTTCTTTGCTTTTTTGCTAGTTGGTTCCTCTTCAAAGGCAGTCTCATATTCTTTTGCATGCTTAGGTTTTTTACCCTTCAAGTTAGCAAATGGCTTAGCCACCTCAAAGGAATTTGCATAATCAAAAATAAGAAGGATTAACCCCACATGCAAAATGAGATTTTTAGGGTTTTTCTTGTGATCCTTAAGACTCGAATCTAGAGACATCAGGAGGTAATAGGGAAAGGAAATCATTTTCTTATGATGGAAGTGATTGAGCAAGATGAAGTGGCATGCATTTACGGCTGAGAAGCATCCTTCCAAGGTAATAAAATGCATTAGCTCTTCTGCAACATCTCCCCACAACACCTTAAGAGAGCTTCTCGGGTAGCCTCCACTTCTCGCAGTCCTCAAATCCTTAGCTTCATCTCCCTTGAAGAAGATTTTCATAGCAGTCTGCGACTCCTTTTTATCTCTAAAAACTTTCATACCATCCATGGCTAGTCCAATAATCTTAGCTATAAATTCTTCATTAACATCAAACTTCGTTCCATATAGCTTCAACACCCTATCATTCCATCCTTTAGTAAATAGTGTTGTAACCTGAGGATTATTGCCATGTAATTTCTCCAGGTAAGGAGTTAACCCTCCTTTCTCCAACACCTGCCAAACCTCCTTCTTCTTCTTGGCAGCTTCGCACGAGAAGGGTTCTGATTGATTTCTATCTCCACCCATATCCACAAATTTAGCAGAAGGAACTCCAAACTTAATGGAAGGAAAACTCTAGAAGACAATGCTAGGAGCACCCAAAAATCTGTGTGAGAACTGAAATGAGGTAGAGGAGAATTAAGAACATAGAGCTCTATTCCATACAATGCCCAACCCTTGTACCGTTCGCTTGATTCAAATTTGGCTTACCATCCTTTCTCATAATAATCAATCACATGAAGAAAGACATGCATGCCGCCAACCATAATGAGAACTTAAGGAAATTAAAATTGGCCATCATAGTTAATAGTTGCTATAGCCTCTATAGGAAGAGGGTCATTCAAACCCCATTCCCTAACCTCTCTAACTCCAATATTAGCGAAGATGTCTGATGTCCCATTACCCTCTCTCAAAATGAGAGAGATGTAATACTCATCAAAAGATTTTAGAATATCAATGGCATCCCTTATCAAAGACTCAATAGTCCAAGAAGGAGGAACACAATTTTTCAAATTATTAATGATATTCAAAGAATCACCCTCTAGAAAAACTTTCCTATAGCCTTTGATTTGTGCCAACTTAAGACCATGATAGGCTGCAGCCACTTCCACATAGTGGTTTTTTCGAATTCCCAAAGGGAGTGCCACAACAATGACGAGCCTAACATTTATTGTTATTTGAAGTCAGATCTTCATTTTTGGCTCTTGAGCTCATAACATTTTGCCACGATCTCTGATTTTTGTGATTCTTACATTGTTGGAAAGGTACTGAGGAGATCTATCATTCCATCCATGCACATTTTTTGTTTCTATCCTAAGTATATCATTATTTTAGTATTTCCTTGATGGGTGTCTTGGAGATTACTTGGATATTTTGATAATTGGGAGAGTGTAATTTTTATCTTTGTGTAGAGCCTCTCTAATTTCTAATCAACTTGGTGCTTACTAGGTCACACACATCTCAAAGGATGAAATGCTAACTGAACAGTTCATCTTTCACAAGAGTTTGCATTTAATTATCAACTAGGGACTCGTAGACTTTAGACAATGCTAGAACAATATATTCGTTCACATATATGATAGCAACCTAGGTTGGAAAACAACTCACTTTCCCAATACAAAGGTTTTCCAAACCACCTTTCTTCTCACAAACCAAATTTTGGCTTATTTTCCAACTTTTCACCTAGACACTCTTGTAGGTCTACAGACCTCTTTTTATCCCCTTAACTCTAAGAATCCCTTAACAACCCCTACAATAAACCACCATTTTAGGCACCCATTAAAGCCTTCTACAACATGCATCAAACTCTCATAAAACTCCTTTGGATCATCTTTCCCAAAAATATGAAATAATGTTGTCCAAGACCTCAATTAGGTCAGATTTACAAAGGAAGTGCACTTTAAACTTTCTCTTTCACCCAAAACCCAATTGGGAAGCACTTACCAACCTGAGAAATCACTAAATCCACAACCTTTAGGGAAAGTTAGGCCCTACAACACCCCTAACTCCAAAACCCTCTCTTTTCCCAATTTACCCTAGGGTTTATTGAAAAACCAACACCTAGACCTTACTAGTCCTTATCACCAACTCAAACACCACTCAGTAAGCCTGCACATGCTTAAAATATCAAGAAATATCACTATCCCCAAAGATTTCATCAAACCCTAAGCCAAAACTTTCATTTTCATGGTATAAACTCACTTAAACTCCCTAAACAGTCATCCAAACGCTCACCCAACCTTACACTCTACTTATTCCAACCAGCCTACATCTAAATTTCCTCCATAGGACCCATTTCACCAATCACAAAGATTATAGTTGGTGAAATGGTCCTTAGAACATGCTAATTGTTTACAAACCCCAAAACAAGGTATACTTGAGCAGATTCAAGGAAACAAGAATAAAACTTTGCAAATTCACTTTGATCCCTTCAAACCAAATTTAAACAATAGCTAACTCAATCCACCAATGGATTCATGAATAATTTGAACAATCTTGTGACTGTACATTACCGTATAGGCCTGCAAATAGAGAATAATATAGAAAATTTCTAGCAAAAAGTGAGAACTTTATTGGTTTCTCCCTCAAATATACCAAGCCAACCTTTACATAGATGTAATTCACATATTTAAACCTTCCCCATCATGAAAAAACTAACTCAACTCCCTACAACTAACTTTCAAATTCCCCATGATCGTTGGGGTTCAAAACTTGCACTTTTATAATTTCTTTTTGATGACAACATTAGCATTTTTTGCATTATGTGTAATTTGAATCTCTTAATCACCTAGAACATTGGATTTGGTCTATTTAGACCTTATTCAACCTAAGAACCTGACTCAATACAATAAAATGACATTTTTGCTTCCTTTACAACTTTTGTCCACATTGACAACATCCTTGACAATATTTAGCAATTTCTACAAAATGGAAACAAAAGACCTCAAAAATTCACCAATTACATTTGAATGGTCACAATGGACCTTATTGAGCTCAAAATACCCCTAAAACACCTAAACCCTAACACTTGACCATTTGTTTGCATATCTTGAACTTGGTGCTCCTGCACCAATATCCTAGACGCATCCTACATCAATGAAGTATAGAAAATCACACATGCACAAAGGACTATAAAAGCTAGAAACTGAAATAAATTACTAATTCATAAAACATGGGAAATAAATATAAGTTGTTACCTTATGCTACGGGTACCTAACACTTAAGACTATAATTGTCAATTGTTAAAACTGTAGTGTCCTAACCTAGCGAATCTCTCTGGAAGATGAAACCAAGATGAAGCTATAGAATTCAATTTGAAACTATAGAATGAAATTCATGAATTACATGCATATAATTAGAAACTACTAACTAACTTCAATAGTGCATCAATTAATCTAATAATAGAAAATGAAGTAGATTAGCAGTACCTCAAGTGGTCCTAGCTTGATTTGCTTCTTCCACAGAGGTTTTCAAACACTCACTTACTAAAAAATTCATGATATCAAACTAATTCCCTTTATTGCATATAAACACTAAACTCTTACATAAAATTCAACAAGAATCTGTTGAAGATTTCTTATTCAATAATGCATATCTATTGTTGCAACTAATAACATATAAACAATCAACTTATCAATCATCAACTTTATCAACTAACAACTAGATTTAGTCCTCGACAATAGATCCCACTATATAGGTTCTATGATGATCTTTATTCTTCTTGGACTAAAAATAAACTCATAATGCAATCGTCTGCTCTCCCTCAAAGATAGGAAGAGAACTTAGTCTGAATTAGAGAAAAATAACCATAAAGCAAGAGTACTTAGAGAAACCAATTTAGAATTTTATGCCTAATAGCTTAACTACTTGTTGGCATATGGATTCTAGTGTTGTCATTGATGGCAACCTAAGTCATTATTTCAGTCCGTAGATCAAGATTTGCTCATACTGGCAGGCAAAGTAAAGGACAAAGTATTACTGGAAGAGAAAATGAAGAATAGGGTATCCAATTAGTATGTCGATCTGTATGCTTCACCAAATTATCATTTTGAGTTGCGGATCTTGGGGAAAGTTGTTAAGTATCTATATTATCTTATTGCTAAGTTTTGTGATGTCACATTAATCGGTGTATAAGTTAAGAGATCCGGTAGGATGATTTTTCTGTTTATTTGTTCATGAAGACTGACTTGATGTTTGTAGTGTGTCACAGATGTATAAGGAGTAATTGTTTAAATATTTATGTGTTTGATCATTTTGATTTGGAGCCACAACATAGCATTAGTTGACTTTCATGGGTACACATCGAATATTAAATGTGGATTGAGCCAACAGTTGGAAGATAATTTCTATTTTATTAAAGCCGACATGGAGGATTGAAATCTTGGTAGTGGATATATATATGAGATCAATAAATTCATTTTGTAATGGTGTGTGTGGTGTTCAATATGTGTAGATGTGTGTGAATATCATAAGAGAATTTAAGTGATTCTAATTTGTGCAGAAGAGGATTTTTGTGAAGTGAATTAAGGCAGAGCAGAGTGAAGTGCAGAATCAGACAAAAGTTCCATAATCTGATTTATGAGCTTAACCAAAACTGTAACCAGGCATTTGTAGATGTTATCTTCTCAATTCAACCTTTAAGGAAGCGAGCCTTCCTGTTTTGAGTAGTGAGCTCTAGGCAATGTGCTTGAACGCAAGTGCATTCCCATTTTGTTAAACACTATATTTTGAGTACTCAAATTGTGGATTGACCTCCACCATGGTTTTTCCCCTAACATGGTTTCCATGTAATTTTTTTTGTTATGGTGTTATGGCTTATTGTTTCATGTTCATGCATCTTTATTTTTATTGAATGGTTTAAGCACTTGAAAGGATATATTAATAAAAGTTAAGATTGCTCAACACTGATTCACCCCCCTCTCAATGTTGCTTGAGTCCAACAATTGGTATTAGAGCTAAGTTCCTTGAAGAATTTTAATAACTTGAGGTAGATCTTGGTATGTAATGGACTCTGGTAGTCTTCAACAATAGCTTGTGGTGGCTCTTGATGATCTTGATCAGTCTAAGGCAGAAGTCTGGGAATTGAAAGGAAATATTAAGGATGCTAAGAAATTTATTTAGAAATTGAAGGATCGGGTTATTAAATCCAGGGAAAGGCGAAAGGATCTTTGTGATTAGATAAAGAAAAAATAAAGAAAAATTATTGAAGAGAGAAAAATGATGGATGATGATCATTTGAATCAAACCTTGAAGGAAATAACTGAAGAATGTGAAAAGTTTGCTAGAGACAATGCTACCCTGAAGCATGAGATGGAATCTATGGCAATGAAGATGACTAAGGAGATTGAAGAAAGAAAGAAGAATGAAGAAAAGCTTGGAAAAACCCTAAAAGAGGGAACTGATGAATGCAACATAGTCAATAGAGAATTCATTCAATTGGAGATGGAACTACAACAACCCAATGACAATGAAGAAGAGTTTGAAAAATAGATTGTTATTCTTAGAGATGAACTAACTACTGCAAATGAATACATGGAGAAGTTCAAGATTAGCTCAATTAAGCTTGATGAGCTGACTCAAGGACAAAAGAATGCAAATGACAAGTGAGGGCTTAGATATGAAAAAGGAGAAAGTTTTAGATCTGGACAAAGGAATCTCAGGCAAAGAAATCAAATGGACAAAGCAAAAAGGTGTCTGGTAAGACAACCTAATGCAAAAAATTTAATGGATACTATTTTGCATGCAATAAATTTGATCATATGGCTGCTCAGTGTAGAAGTAAAATGAAATCAAGAGATTCATCATTTTCTGGTCAGTGTTTCAATTGCAACAAGTTTGGTCACAAGTTAATTGAGTGCAAAAATTTGTCAAATATCTCTATCAATAGAAGGAATGTAGAATGCTATACCTGTGGAAGATTTGGTATATTGCTAATCAATGAAGATCAAGAGGAAATCAATGGAATGATTGGTATAAACAAAGAAATCATGTGTGTTACAATTGCAATAGATTTGGTCACATTGCAAGATTTTGCAAGAACATAAACATGGATAGAAGAGGTCTGGTATACAAAGGTAGAACTTCACATAAAGATGATAAAGGAAAAGGGAAAGTGACTGTGGAAGAAATAAGAGATCGGATGAAGAAAATATGGGTAAGGAAGAGTGAGTCTGATGAAGGAAATAAGCCCGCACCAGAATCTGCTTTTGGTAATTCCTCCAGAAATTGATCTTAGGTCATTGGCCTATGGGGAGTTTTTCAACAAAATCCTTTATCCCCCTGTCGGTAGCTGGCACCAGAATGCATGAAATTGTCAGTAGTTGTGCTAATAGTTTACAAATGTATCGGTGATCACTTATGCAAAAATGTGAGAAGTAGAAGGTTCACAGATGAATCCTTCTTTTGTTGTCTGAGAAAAAAAAGTATCTGGAACAACTAGGGAAAAACATTTATTGTCATAAAAAGGTTAGGTGTGTGAGTTATAAAAGGGTATTTGGAACCCTCATTTTTCACCTTGCATTGAAGAAGAATAGAAGGAGAGCCTCTACAACAGAATTTTGAAGGAGTCAAGTCAATTCGGCGGTGAATTCATCAGGTATTTTAGTTGCTTATAGAATTCTCACATTAATTTGGTGCTCGGTAGAAACTTGTTCGGTACAGAAAGGAAAATGAAGCAAATCAAAGGAATTGTGAATTTAAATGAATATAGAAGTGAGAAGATTAGGGATGTGAGAAATATGTTGTTGGTTGATTAATTGAAATGGCTTGAAGGTGTGAAACACAAAATTTTGGACATTTGGAGTGAATTTCCCTATTTTGATAACACAAAAGCTATTAGGTTTATCCTAAACAGATTGAACGATTACATTCTAACTCTAGATAAACCCTATCTCATTTTGAAAGAGTTGATTAGGAATCTAACTAGATTATGTAATGTTGGGGATATACCGAAAAAGAAGTCAATTCAAAACAAAGAAGTTGAAACCCTAACTGAAGTAACTGGAGATCAAAGGGCTTTGATAATTTCAACAATCAAAGATCTGATAACAAGGTACATTGCGCATGGAATCTCATACAAAATCTTTTTTAGAAATAGGGAAGGTGCAACTTCTGCAGGTGTTGTTTACATCTCTCATAAAATGATAATGGAGGATCATGATTTTGACCTATGTGAATTGCTAAAAGATCAATTGATGGAAAATGTGCAACTAACAAAGGAAGCAGATTACCCCTTCAGGCTTGGTACCTTGGTCATATTTCTTGTGATCTATTTTCTGAATTGTTTGCCACAGATCAACAATGTTGTATGGAAAGAGAATGAACCGGTTTGTAAACAAATTTTTGAACACTCTAATACTTTGGAAAATTTTAGGCAAGAGTATGAAAATTTCTTTAAGGAATTGTTGGGGAAGTTTGGAGCAATTATCATTTCCCTTCCGATAAGAGAACCTGAAGTTGGATCCTCTTTTGGTGAGATGGAGAGGAAGAAGAAAATATCACAAGAGATTGTTGATTACACTCCTTCGGCACACAAGACTCCAAAAATTGAAGGAAAAGGTAAAGAACATGTGATTGTGGACATACCAGATGAGGAATCTGATGAGTACACTCCAAGGGAAGAACTGAAATCAGTTGAACTAGATGTAATAATGGTAGAAGGAAGCAAAGAAAGGTATTTTATCCAAAATAAAGATATTGCAGCTTGTTCAGGAGAAAGATGGGATGCAGAAAATTGTTGACATATGGTCTGATAGACCCTCATATGAGCAGGACCTGATCGAGAGCACATTAATTATTATTTTATGCATAATAACATTGATTTGGAGATTTTGTAGAATGTGTTTCTTGAAGAGATGATTGAATGCATTAAGGAAGCCATGGTCTCTGAGTCGCAGGACATGGAAGAGGGAGAAATAATTCTACATCTAAAGGAGTAGTTCAGGCTATCTCTTACCAAACTAAAAAGGAAAATTAATGTGTTAAGGCAATGCATAAATACAACAAGCAACATCTACAAATATTGTATTTGTTGGCCTCATGCAATTGGGAGATACAAAGATAAGCTGGAGCAAATTGAAACTGAGTTGAACAAGGTTGGTCAAGATTATAACATGTTTCAAGATCAGGATGGTGCAGTCAAGAAAAGGATTCAAGAGTTGCAGTCTAAGCATACAATAGTTCAATTCACCAAAAACAACCTTGTGGACACCTTTTGGAAAGTGAAGGATTTAACTTAATGCAGATTGGAGTAGTTAATTGAGGTTTTGAGGAAAGGAGAGAAATTAGAAGAGGAAATCACAATTCTAGAATCTCTCATCCAGATTATCAATCAGACATCTAAGAACAACATCTTGATCTTAATCATTGGGATTTCAATAGAAGCTTGGAGGAAATTTCTTCTAGAAATGAAAGATAAGTACAAGATAATTTTCTAACTCGAGTAGCAGCTATATTTCTTCAAATTTTGATCCAATTTTTGAATTAGCAAAGGGGGAGATCCAAAATATTTTTTTCGTTGATGTCAAAGGGGGAGAGAGAGCAGTGAAAAATGTCTTATCATTCTAAGGGGGAGTTGTGTTTTGAAATTTTAAACTATGGTAGCGTAATCTAATTGGCTCTGACACTTAGTCATTTTTCACTAAGTGTTGCCATCAATGCCAAAGGTGGAGATTTTTGGCATATGGCTTCTAGTATTTTCATTGATGGCAACCTAAGTCATTATTCTGGTCCACATATCAGGATTTGTTCATACCAGTAGGCAGAGTAAAGGACAAAGTATTATCGGAAGAGAAAATGAAGAACAAGGTATCCAGTTAGTATGTCGATCTCTATGCTTCACCGGATTACCATTTTGAGTTTTGGATCTCAGGGAAAGTTGTTAAGTATCTATATTATCTTATTGCTAAGTTTTGTGATGTCACATTAATCGGTGTATAAGTTAGGAGATCCGGTAGGATGCTTTTTTTGTTTGTTTGTTCATGAAGACCGACTTGATGTATGTAGCGTGTCGTGGATGTATAAGGAGTAATTGTTTAAATATTTATGTGTTTGAGAATTTTTATTTGGGGCCACAACATAGCATTAGCCAACTTTCATGGGTATGCATTGAAATTTAAATGTTGATTGAGCCGACAGTTGGAAGATATTTTCTATTTTATTAAAGCCAACATGGAGGATTGAAATCTTGGTAGTGGATATATATGAGATCAATAAATTCATTTTGTAATGGTATGTGTTGTGTTTGATATGTGTATATGTGTGCGAATATAAGAAGAGTAGTTAAGTGATTCTGATTTGTGCAGAAGAAAATTTTTGTGAAGCGAATTAAGGCAGAGCAGAGCGAAGTGCAGAATCAGATAGAAGGTCCAAAATTTGATTTATGAGCTTAACCAGAACTATAACCAAGAATTTGTAGATGCTATCTTCTCAACTCAACCTTTTGATTGTGATTCAAATCTTTTGTAAGGTAGTGAGCCTTCCTATTTTGAGCAGTGAGCTCTAGGTAGTGTGCCTGAATGCAAGTGCATTCCCATTTTGTTAAACACTATATTTTGAGTACTCAAATTGTGGATTGATCTCCACTGTGGTTTTTCCCCTAATAGGGTTTCCATGTAAAAATCCTTGTGTTATGGTGTTATGGCTTATTGTTTCATGTTCATGCATCTTTCTTTTGATTGAATGGTTTAAGCACTTGAAAGGAAAAATTAATAAAAAGTTAAAATTGCTCAACACTGATTCACCCCCCCTCTTAGTGTTGCTTGAGTCCAACACTACTATGATAGAGACGTGTTCCTACCATGATAGAGATGTGCACCTAAGAAAAATCATGTTGAGAGTAGACTCCTCCTCATGGTGGTCTTATTTGGTGAGCAAGAATGTTAAGTGGTGACTCACGATTGATCATTAAATGATCACCTTTGCTTCCTTTTGAAAGTGTCACTCTTTTGGTTGTTTGAATTCTCTGTAACCGTCCACAGTCCTTATGTTGTGGGATAGGAAAACCTATTGTTGCTTCTTTTTGCAAGGTGTTAGTATCATTCCTAATTCATTTGCATTATTAATAATCATAAATTAAATATAGTCATATACTAAATTCCATTAACATTTATGCATTCATACAAGCATATATCAACATAACATATTTCCACTTCCACATACTTAAAAATACTTAAGAGTATATAAAAGGCATATACAAGGTATGTAAGGTCTTGGTAATGTCTTTGAAACTTAGCAAAAGAAATTATTAAAGCATAGAGTAGTAAAAGGAAAACTAGCTAATAATTGAGCCCATCACTTTGCACTTCATTTCAGTTCTAGAATGATGTTCTATATCTTATTGCTTCATTCAAATTCTAGAGTTACTCCATATCAAGAGTGTTCCTTGGCATTGAGTATTTTGTTGCTTTATCATGTCTTCTAGGATTGCTCCAAAGAGATTCTAGGATTTCTAGCATAAGAATTATCTTTCCTTTGCTTGCCTTGATTAATGATTACAGTGTGCTTCCAATGTTTCTTTGCAGCAAGTTATTTCATTGAGGGGGGGTTTGAATGGTCTCTTCTTCATCTCTCTTATGGGGGGGGAGGGGGGTATTTTTCCTGGAATGGGGTTTTTCCCTCTCATTGTTCATTGAGAGAAATATTGTATCTTATCTCTCTTTTGGGGAGGATTTTTGTCCCACTAGGTCTTTGATGCAAGAGCATCTAGGGTGTAAGAGCAATCTTGCATTCCCAAAAAGATGTTGATTTTTATTTTTGTTAGGTTTGGTGTATAAATTTTCAATAAGAGCTAAAAATAGTAGGCTTCTATTTTTAGTAAGTTAGCATTTGTGCATGTATGGACATGAAATCTTATAGAGAGCTCCAAAATGGTGAAATGAAGCTAACGGTGAAGAAATCACTTAATACTATTTGTCACTTGTGAGATATTAATTTTTGATCTTAAAATTATCTGTAAAATATTCAAAGTCAATTTTTAGGCACTTAGAGGTTATGAACCTTTTGCAACCCTATCGCTCATCGAGATCTTTCCAATGGTGCAGACGGTTTGTCAATCTGATGTTCAAGTTAAAAGTTATGGCTTGCAGAAGTTGGACTAAAATTTAGGAAATTTCGTAGGTCCAAAAAAGGGGCAACTAAATCTATTAGGTGCCAAAAATAGAAGTGACAATTAGTTGGAAGGAAATGGTGAGGAATGAAAGGGATTCATTCTGAATGATAAGAGAGAAAAAATTATTTTTTTCAACACAAAATGGAGGTTGGGGTTTCAATGGCTATTATTGCCATTCACAAACTTGCATGTCTAATTTTCTACATGTATTTGCAACCCAGATTTTTGCAATAGTGGTCTTGTGACTAGATAGTTGTATTGCATTTTATTGCCTGTATGTAGATGATTCTGAGAGTATAATAAAGTTGCATATTTTTTGTTCTTGAATGTTATTGTTTATATAAGGTGTGTTTGAGGGAGAGTATCACTTCATTAGTTTTCTCCTTTTCTCCGTTTGTGAAAGATTACAATTGGTACCTAACATGGCCTCATAGTTGGGACCCATCTTTGTGTCATTTGTATAAGTACTCCCTAAGTTGTACTTAAGGGGGGTGTTGGTGTAAATCGATGTTTTATCTATCTAGGTCCTATTTACATTTTAAGTTCACTTAGGTCCTAGGCATATTTAAGTTGTTTAGATAAGATTTTATCTTTTTTCGATTTTATTAATATTAGTTTCTTAGAGTCATTTTATGTTGGCTCATGTCATTTAATTATGAAATAGCCATTTAATGTTGGTACTTCATCACATCTTGTCTTTATAAGCAAGGCATCATATGTACATTGTAATATTCATTTTGGAAATCTTTCATCCATAATCATAGCATGATATTGTTGTCATTTCCCTCATGTGAAAGTTATTATCGATTTGTAGGTGATCCTAGGGTGTTGAGGAGTTCATCATAAACTCCTACACGATATAGAATATGCTC
Organism: Sequoia sempervirens; assembly: GCA_007258455.2. Classification (NCBI taxonomy): domain Eukaryota; kingdom Viridiplantae; phylum Streptophyta; class Pinopsida; order Cupressales; family Cupressaceae; genus Sequoia; species Sequoia sempervirens. The sequence goes on along the minus strand of VDFB02181168.1, from coordinate 47,489 downwards.
AATAGATATTTTTTAGAGTGCAAAATTTATAAACACAAATTTTTACATGATTAAGACTTATCCTACTTCAAATCTTATGGAAAATACTTAAGGAGGCATGGTTCAAAAAGAATATTTTATTGCAACATATCAAAAAATTTGGTTGTGAGGCATATATATATATATGTGGTTGAAGATAAGAGATCCACACATTGGATTTCAAAGTAGAGAGGTGAATCCTCATCAAGTATAATATGGTGTGAAATGGTACAAGATTTGGAAATTTGAGAATATAAATACATTGTAGAGTTGGAATGTGGTCTTTGTGGAATTGAGATTTTCTCATACACTAGTACATGTTAAATATGAGAAAAATAAATTAATGCAAATAAATCCAAAGATTGGGGATGTTGCACCTAATATTGAAGCAAAGGTTTAAATGGACTTGATGGGGAGGAGGATTCAAAAGCTCAAGGAAGAAGAAAAACCTTAAACACCACTTTTGAGAAGGTCTACTTGATAGAGAATACAAATTTCTAGGTATAATCTGCTTGATTTTAGATCCATTTTTTCTTTATTTACTAAAAATGATGAGCCTACACTAATAATTGAGGTAGTGGAGTCTATAGTCAACAATTCATAGAAGTCTATATATGAAACTTGGTGAAGCTTCCTACGGATAGGAAACTATAGGTTGTAAATGGGTTTTTAAGAAAAATATAATTCAAAGGGAAAAGTTGAGAAGTGCAAGGAAATCTTAGTGGCTACAGACTATTCCCATTTAGAGAGGTTTGATTTTAGTCAAATCTCTCATGTTTTGAAGCTAACATCTATCAAGTTCTTATTATATATTTATATTATGTTTCACCTTGAGGTTGAATAGATTGATGTGAAGATATATTTTCTTACATGTGAGTTTGGAGGAGGAGATATACTTGACACATCTAGACCACTTCATCATGAAGGGTAAGAAATATTTGAATTGTAGGTTAAATAAGTTTATCTAAGATGTGAATTTATAATTGTGGGACTTATTTTTTGAAGTTGTGATATGCTAGAGCTAAGTCAAATCACTATGTTTACTTCAAATAGGATTGTGATTATTTTATTATTATTTATCTTTATGACATGTTGTCTTGAAGTAATAGTAAAAATATAATTAGGGCTCTAAAATATTGCATTTTATCATAGTTTTTTATGGACTTGAAGGTACCGAAGTTAATCTTAGGCATGGATATTAGGAGAGATAGAAAATATAAAAAGATTTATATTATCCAAACAAATCATGTTAATTTTATTTTGTAGTAGTCTAGGATGAAAAATTGTAAATCAAATAGTGTTCTCATTCTTGTGGGAATACATCTTTATATTGATTGGTTTCCTTTGAAACCAAATGAGATATAGTACATGAACCATATCTCTTATGTGAATGCATTTGGTAGTATTATGTATGCTATCTTTTGTACCATACTAGACATTTCCTAAGCAGAGGGAATTCTAAAGAGGTCTATTCATAATTTATAGGAAAATAGAGTTGAACTAAAGAGAAGAGGCTATCTAGGTATCTTATAAATAAATTAGAGTAGTTTATTTGATACCAAGGAGGATATAATTTGAGCAAGATAGTGGATATACAAGGATTCTTGGATTGTGAGTGAGTCAGTGATGTGGATAGTAGAATTTATGCTAGTGGGTATATGTTTACCCTATTTGATGGTGTGATTAGTTGGATGAGAAAATGATAGGCTATGGTTTCTCTTTTAACTACAAAGTTAGAGTAAATGATAGCTATTCATGCCTATATGGAAGTAATGTAGCTTTGAAAACTATATTTAGACATCAAATTGAAGTAGGATATAGTGGTGAATTAACATGATAGTTAAAATTATATCATCTTTGTATAGATCCCTACCTTCCATGTATAAACAAAGCACATTAATGTGTAGTATTATTATATTCAAGGATAAGAGCCCATTATGTGAATGTTGTAAATGTTTTGACAAATGCCATGACCATAGATAAGTTTAGATATTAGCATGGATATGAGAACTGGCCACTAGGGCAAGAGGGTTAGGTGGTTTTATACACCTTTTAAATTCCTAAGTCTAGGAGCAATTATTTTATATTTTTTATATTCTAAATATTGTACCCATATGGAAAATGGAAACTCACTTGGATAGAATCTTGATATTCCATTATTGGAACTTTTTTCATGTAGTTATTTTTATTATGGTTGTAATAAGTCATTAAATATGGGGTTACTAGGTGGACTATGGTTGACATATTTGACCAACTAAACATAATCACGTGTACTTGAACTTGTGTGAAAGTGTAATTATTATCTCATGGTGGGGTACTTGGGAGTTAAAATTGAACCCATTGGTCATAGGGGTCAAACTAATCAACCAAGAAGTTACTTTCTATGTTGAGAGGAGTTATTTTTGGAGTGGGGTTCAAGGGTTGATTGTAGACCAATTGAACTTGACTTTCACTTTGGTTTTGAGTCCCTATTTTTTGGAAATAATTCATGATTTTATGGGTTTCCTTAGCCTACATAGTAATGGATTAGAATGGAGATTAAGTTTTTAATTTTATGTAGGATTATGCTAGGTTTAGAGATTAGATCTCCTATAAAGCATGAAGAGTGTTATTAGGTTGTAACTATTGGTTGCTAAATAGTGTATTAGGTGTGGTGTTTTAGAGGCATGTTTTTTTCCTTACAATTTTTTTTCCTACGATACTACATCTAGTGTCTCATTATTTTATGTTATATTCTTCTTATCTTCTATTCTTTTCATTATGTTCTAAGTGTTCTTACTATGCCAAAATTATGCTAAAATTTTCATAATATGGAATAATTTGTAATACTATCCTAAAAGGATTGATTATTATTTAGTGCATATTTTCTTTCAAGTTGTTGGTTTACTAGTAAGAATTCCTGACGCATAAAGGGTCCATGAGGGATTATTTTTTATGAATGAAAATGTTTGACATCATAATTGACGAGATCAATGAATTTTGTGGAGTGGAAACCCCTTAATCCCATTAGAAAAGTTGTCTTAACCTTCCATCCCAATGTTGAGAACACAAAATATTTTTTTTTACTATAGAACCAAAAAAATCAATTTTGGGGATATAGAGGTAGCTTTTGACCCTATTTTTTGGATGGTTTAGCATCAGTTCCCTAATTATAAATACATTTCTCTTTGATACATACAATAAAAATAAGAGATTAGTTGACTTCTTAGATCCAAAGTTAGTACGACCTCTAAAAGTTAGGCCTCCCACATTAAAAAATTAAGAACATATATGAGTTGTAAGAGGGAGTTACACATGTTGACCTTGATCTATGATGTTTGTTATGGTATGTTATAAGTAATATTTAAATGGAGATAATTTAGCTAAAATGGAGTGTCCAAGTTGGTTAGTGGATTATGAGGAGCTTATAGCAAGTGGAAGGAATATACATCATTTTTAGCTTGTGGACTCATATTGGGATTTTGGCATTGAATTATTGACTAGGGATTTCCATTCCAAATTTGGGGTGGTTTTATTTCATAATTTCCTAATTATCATTTTATGATTTTATGTAATTTTTTTCTTATTTATTGGGTGTTTGGGATAAAATGTGCCTAAGGTTTCAAGGAACCCATGACCTCAAAAGGGTCTGATATCAACTTCAGGTACAAATAATTAATGCAATCTCTAAACTTAATAACAAACTTCAAACGTTAGATCAAAACCCTTATTCCATCTTCATCGTGAAACTAAACATTTATCTCAAATTTGGTCTCCACAAAGACCACAAAATTTTCAAGTAAGTGCTTGTAGGAAAATCTGAATGATTCCCTCAAAAACCTCAAACTAGGGTAGATAGTTTCACTACAAAAACCAGTGCCCTAAGGTCTTCAAACCCTTAGACCAGAAAAGCCTTCAATATCTCCCAAAAGTGCAATGAGAAATAAAATCCAAGCATGCTCAAATGACTAGCTCAAAACTCCTTATAAATAACTTTTTGATCTTCTAGAAATATCCTCCAACAATCTTCTAGAACAATATTATAATATTTCCAAAAGTGACATTATAATATTTCATTTTCACTTAAGTCACTTTTAAAATATCAATTAAGTGACTTTAATTGTATTCTTTTATTTTAGTCACTTTAATTAAATTAATTAAAAATAAAGTTACCATTATCATTTAATTTATTTAGATAACTTTATAAATAATAATTTAATATTATTCCCTTACTTCATCTTTAGCCTTCGGGAATAATAAAGGATAAATGATCCTCCCGAGTGGTTACTAAGAAGGGGACATTACAGTCCTCCCTTCCTAAAATTGCTTGCCCACAAGTAATTGCAAATTAGGATGCTGCAGAATCTGTTCTCCTTCCCAAGTGGCATCCTCCACTAGTAAGTCTCTCCATCTAACCAAGAACTCCTTAACCACTTTGTTTCTCAATCTCTCCTCCTGGGTATCAACAATCTCCTCAGGAATTAGGACCAAATGCCCCTCCTCATCCAACAGTGGCAACTCTGAAGATAAAGTACCTGTTGTCCAAGTTCCTTCTCGAGGCACAAAACATGAAAATCATTATGAACCTTACTACCCTCTATAGACATCGAAAATATATTCATTGACATCGTGCATCTGATCCTGACTTACTAACATCGTTTCTTCCTAAATCATCCATCGGTCTAACTGTTTAATCAAATTCCCCTATCTGATTAAATTCATCAATATCCTCTCTTGGTTAAATAAATCACTTTATCTGAATCAAGTCATTTCTCTTATTGATTAAATCAATCCATCTGATCTAATTATCCCTATTTAATTAAATAATCAATTTATTTGATTAAATCTCTAAAGTCTGTCCATTAAATTAAATAAATTAAAACCTTATTTGATTTAATCTAACACCATCCCTTTTAATTAAATAAATCAAAATTTTATTTAATTAGCCTCTTATCATATTCCTCTCTTATATGATTTAAATAAATCCATAAATCTAAGTCAAATAAGTCACATCATCTAATCTATTAAATTAATTAACCCTTGATTAATTTAATCTAATCTCATGTCACATCCTCTAGATAATGCAAGTTGCACATGAAAATAGATTTAATTCATTTATTAAATCTCTATTTTCCTCACAAGGCATCTTTTGGAATATTCTCTCAATTTGAATTCAAAATTCCAAGTCAACATGTACATCCAACAAGGCATTTAAACCTCTTACATGTCCTTTGCCTTGAGCCAAGTGGCATTTATTGCATTTTCCCTTCCCTCTTACATGTCATTTCAACAAATTTGAATTTCAAATATTGGCATTTATTGGCACAAACCCCAAATCTTGCACAACCATCATCCATTCATAGCTTGACAAGTGGCACCATATCATTGGATGAATGTTAATCCCACATTGCTCAAATTTGGGCATTCATCCATCTTGAAATCCTATAAATGAAGAGCTCTTCTCCTCATTTTATCATCCACAATCCAAGCAAAGTTACCATGCTAAAATACTTAGCCATTTCCATCCATCATTTGAATTCCTAGCTAGGCTTTTTGCAGATTTGGCTTGGAGTTCTCATCTTTTGTCAAAGTGGATCAACATCATCTTCAACACATCAAGATTTCATCATAGGGATTGGGAAAGGGCCAATTTTCACATCAAATTGGCACCAATTCCCCCATGGGATCAAGTGTTTGCTATTTAAATTAGGATTTTATCTTGTTTTTGTCATTTGCATTTGTGTTCTTCATTATTTTCATTCCTAGTTTGATTTGTAAATGGATTTCATGGGGAATCCTTCTTTTAGCTTGTGATTCCTTGTCTAACTCATTTATTCATGTGGTTTGTAGGTACTAGGAAAAGGGTTCTCACTTTTGGCGCTAGAAGGAGGGCCTGAACTCATAAATTTAACTTTTTTCTTGAAAATTCTGCATTTTTCTTCACACAGGAAATTCCAATGTGGGATCGTCAGCGTCGCTATTTTAGCATCGTGAGCTTGTCAGCATCGCTGTTTTAGCACTGCGGGCTCGTCAGCGTCGCTATTTTAGCACCCGAGCTCGTCAGTGTCGTTGTTTTAGCACCCGGGCTCGTCAGCGTCGCTATTTTAGCACCACGGGCTCGTCGGCGTCACTGTTTTAGCGCTGCTGGACCCATCCTGCCAAAAAATTCAAATTTTTAACTCCGTCACTAGACTCGCTGATCTGCAAAAGTTTAAAAAAATCCTAAACTCTGACGTTGGGTGAAACAACGACGCAATCATGCTCTTTGTCCTAACATAGAGCGCCACTGACTAGTAAGCGGTGCTGTAAGAGCGACGCTGGGAGGAAAAAATAGCGAAACCTTCACGAGTTGCGACACTGGGAGACAGTAAAAGGGAAAATTTGAATTTTAGCACATGTTGTTAATTTATGATTACTTCTTCCTCTATTTTCTGCTTTTTAATTTCTGTGTTTTTTCCAAAATCTGACTGTTTTTCTTCTTTGTAGGTTGGAAATCGAAAGCTAAGGAATGAGGAACATGGTGATCATACATTGTCCAATTAAAGTGTTTTTAAACACTTAAGTGTTTGTTTAACACTTCCTTAGGAATTTGTCATTTTCTTCTTTCTTAGAACACTAGCTTTCATTTGGGTTTAAAAAGAGTTCTTTCTATTTATTTCTTGCAAAAGGATTAAAAAGAATCTTAGGATCAACAACTTACTATATTTTGTTTATGGGATTAAAAAATTGAACAAATGTCTTTTCACTTGTGATTTGGTGCTCTAAAATGAACTCACATATTGCTTTGAGGATTTAAAAAGAACAAGTGTAGTTGTGTTTTTTTGTGAGGGCTTACTTAGACTAAAGGCATTGGAAAAGGGCGTATGCGCTTCTCTCACGCTTTATAACAATCTTGAGAATCAAAAGGTCTTTTCCATGACTTTGAGATAAGACAAAGCAATCACCTCCACACTTCGATTTGGGCTTAAAATTGAACAAACTATTGTGCGAGTGTGAGTGGGGACTTTGTTGCGTACATTCTCTCTCCTTGTTGAACAAGGATTGATCGAGTTACGAATATTGTTCTTCATTCGCTTTTGTTTATCCTAGAGGGCCTGCCTTGGGGAAAAAGTACTCACCCAAGGGAATGACTCAACCGGTAACACTCTAAAGCCAAGAGTATTTCCAAGCCGGGATATAAATGTGGATATTGGAGAAACACCAATATCACGCGGTTGACTCCTGACAAGATGGATCCGAAAGGGGACTCTTGCCACGTTGGGTCAACTCCTATGAACGGAAAGTCCTTACTAAAACCCAGTGCTAGAAATTTGCCAAAATCCTTTTATCTATTTGTTGGTGCAAGAACGGTCATCCTGAAGCCACCCCACACTTTTATAGTCTTCTAGTAGAAATGGAAAGCATGCCATGGGAGTTTCATAGGTGTTGATGCTTGGCTGCCCCATATAAGTGAGTGTCGTGGAGGGGAGCCAGTGGGGTCAAGCATCTAACCATTCGCTAGAGATAAGCGTAGCTGGACTTGTCCAAGTGGGAATCCAACAAATATTGTCTTACACATCCATAGGATTGTACTTATTCTTGGGTTACAAAATGCATTGCTTGATCAAAAACATCATGAAAACAAACACTTAACATCATCCAAATTTCAAACCCTTTTGAAGACAAATACCATTGACTCAATCCATATGTTATTGCTTTCCCTTGGGATTCACATCCTTAGAGGTTTCTAAGCATTGGATTATATCTCAATTTGTCTCCTTAAGTAAACAATAGGGAAACCCTTTGCCTTAAGTTCATTAAATTTCCACATAACATATCTTGTGGGGTTTAAGGAAATTAAGACATAGGACATCTTAGTTTGAAAACCTAATTGAAGAGAGTGTTTTTGGTAAAATAAAGACATTAAGCAAAGCTAAGCAAAATGAACTTTTATATGTGTTGAAAACTCCAAATCCCAAAGCACAAACCATTGATTGAAAATTCAAAAAATGAATGTTCAAATAAAATCATTTCTTGCTTACAAGGGTCATTAGGAAGCATTTGCATGCTCTTCAATACCTAGGTCTAAGCAAACAAAGTATCCTTTTTTAGGTTCATCTTAGGATCAAAACACCATCAAAATCCTTTTCATTCATCCTTCAAAACATCAAAACAAAATCCATCTCATCATCAGCTTTTGAAAATCTTGAACATCATCCTTGATACTAGGCTTTGTGGAAAAATCAAATCCATCAATATCATTGAGACAAAATCCTTGAGAACATTTATCAAAACACCTTTGGCTAGGTATGTGTAGATACATCCTTTTGCATATACTTAGTCAAAGTTATCAAAATCATCTTGTCTAGCTTAGTATATGTAGATGAATCCTTCTCCATATGCCTAGTGAAACAATCACTTTATTTGAATAGGTGTGGGTAGATGCATCCTTCTCCTCACACATATTCAAATTATCATCCTTTGAACAAAGCTATCCCTTAGATCATCATCCAACATCTTAGGGTCTTTTTGTTCAAAATCCAAATCAAAAAGCAAATCAAAATCAAGGACAAAATCTAAAAATCTAAAATCAAAATAAAAAAAAATCAGCAAGTCCTAAAAGCCTAGTGTCTCATTCAAGATTTATCAAAATTCAAAAACATCCATATCATCCATCCCTAACATCGCCATAACATCATCACATTTTGATCCTCAAAGCATCCTAAAAATTTCACTTTAGGACATAGAATAGAGATCAATCCAAAGAATCAAGAGATTCATCTCCCATATTCTCAAAGATTGATCCTTGTTTTATGGTTCTAACTAGATCTCAATACAAGAAGAGTATGGAAGCCAACAAAGAAACACCCGCTTCAAGTGATCTGAGCCAAACCAATGCAGAAATGAATCCAGTAGAATCAAGTAATCCATTAACCCTCTCATCATCGCAAAATCCCCAAGAAGAAAACCAAGGAGAGGACCTTACTTTTGGAATGTCTCGTGAGGAAATGACAGAAATGCTTCAAAATCTAAACAATCGTAGAGTCATCAACATCATGATGAGACTTAACACTTCATTATACATGCTTGAACTAGAAAAACAAGGGGCCAAGTTGCCTTCGAATTTTGATGTGAGTACTATCATGGACACATCCTTTCCACCTATCTCATCCACCATATCCATTTCATCAACACCCCCATCTCAAAATGTCACGCAAAACATCCGCAAATCACAACATCATTTTCTCCAACCCAACCAAATGTCAACAAGGGAAACACATTCCTCAATGCTCTTCAATCACATCCCCTTGTTAATAATCAAAACATGGACGCAAACACCACCTTGGAACAAAGCATACCCGAAAACCCATTACACAAGAATGTTCCTCTCACATTCCATCATGATCCATCATCATCATTTTTTCACGCGACACCACAAACACCTCTTCTCACAAATTCACAAGAAGAGGGAGATATGTTCGGACTAGGGGGCTTATTCGACACCACAACATTCTCGCAACAACTTACACCTCTTACATTTCCACCTCTTCCACCATTGGCATCATCATCCGCACCAATCCTTGGTTTAGGGTTGCCTCACCTACCAAGTATCAATCAGACCTATATCCCAACTATCAACCAAAGCATTGCACCAAACACTCAAAATTTATCATTGATATCGCAACAACAAACGATAAATACACAAGCAATGGAAACATCATCAAACACACCCCTAGCATCACAAAGCATGGTCTCACAAGGACCAATCACATCAATACCACTATCCAACACCCAAAACATTAACACAACATCATCTACCACCATTCCAAATCCACCACCACCTCCACCACCACCAATGTTCACCACATCAAGCCAATACGATGCAGCATTGCAGGCTGCTTACCAAAAAGGATATCAACAAGTCCAGAAACAAAAATCCGTACAATAAGCCACTTAAGCTACACAAGCCGCAATACAAGCGCAACAAGCCACGCAAGCTCAGGATTTATTACAACAGCAACAACAACAAGCCACCCAAGCCACACAAGCATTGCAAGCACAAAGGGTCGCGCAAGCACAAATTTTATTACAACAACAAGTTGCACAAGCACAAGCATTACAAGCTCAAGCCCAAGCGCAAGCTCAAGCCCAATATCAAGCACAACAAGCACAAGCGCAAGCACAACTTCTTGCACAAGTAGCACAATTATAGGCATACCAACAAGCACTAAAGCAATACCAAGAGTAGCAAGAAGCAGCAGAATTGGCAGCCCAACAACAAGCATTGTTGGAACAACAACAAGCGCAACAACAAACACAAATCCTAGCGGAACAACAATAGGATCAACAACAAGAATCATTCATACAAAAGCAAGTAGAAGCCTACTTCACTCACCAGAACATGCAGATACCATCAAACAATGTACCGACCAACCCATCCATCCAAACCATGATTCAAACACCACAAAACATTTTCATCCCACCCCCTAATCCCCAAAATGACGTGACGACACAACTTAGGTTGCTCTCGCAACAAGTGCTCAACCTTCAATCGGGGCGAACAACCAAAACGCCAAGCAAATTGTGTACCTATCCATTTGATAGGAGCTTAGACATGAAACCATTCCCTAAAGGATTTGAAATCCCCAAATTTGACAAATATCGAGGGATGGGAAACCCTAAAGATCACATCAGGGAATTCCAGGTTCATTGTATGGAGGTCATATATGACGATTCTTATCTGATGCGGCTATTTCCTAGAAGTTTGGCAGGTCCCGCTATAGAATGGTTCTCTCGCTTACCTTCAGGCATTAGAAAATTCCAAGAAATCAGGGATGAATTCATTAGGAATTAGGCATGTAACATTGCAATGGATGTCAGTCTCAAAGAATTATCGACTCTAAAACAAGGGAAGAATGAGTCTTTCACTTCATTCCTCCAACGATGGCAATCCAAGGCCAATTGGAGCAAGTGGACCATGCCAGAAGAACAACAAGTCTGCACAATCATAGCCAACCTTGAAGGTAATTTAGCATTTCATCTCAAGGTTTAGGGAATCACCACATATGAGCAATTGATCTCCAAGGCGCTCAGCATCGAAAGAGCCCTTGTGACTCAACCCGCTGAATCAACATCATACCATGAACAACAAAACAATCACCCACCATCAAATTACAATGATAAACCCCGAACATGGCCAAGAAACAAGAACGTTACTAATGATGGTGTCGTTGATGCCAAGGTGGTCATTAGTGGTCCTCGCCAACATACAACCACGCCGCAAATCCAAACACAACACCAAAACACTCATCACACAACATACCAACCCAATAATCCAACCATCAATAACCTCACTGACCAAAGGGGACCACCCTAGTGCAAAAGTTATCCAAAATGCAAATACGCAATTTTGGAGGAACCATTGGAGGACAATGAAAAATTTGATCGAAGAAAAACTTATCAAACCTCCTACATTCGAGAACTACCAAGAACCCGATGTCAAACCTCCTTGGTACAATGAGAATCAACTTTGCGAATTTCACAAAATCAAAGGTCACACCACAAACAATTTCATGAGACTCAAAAATATCATCCAAGATCTTATCGACAAGAAAATCATAAACATGGAACAACCCATAGGAAATCAGGATCTTAAAATTTACATGAATCTGATGCCAAATCATGGCAACAAAGGGAATAAAAATGATAAAGGGAAGGGTAGTGTAAATCATGTGTATGAAATAGTCGTTGCCTCCCTAAATGAAGACTGCATGGTCATCACCATCAAGGGCGCCCATGCCAAAGATTGTGGAGTCACCACATGAGGTGGAAAAGTCACCATTGCAGATCATCCTAACCAAATAGAGTCCCTTCATCTAGAGCCGTTCCACATAGCTACAATGTTGTAGAACAACTCAAGAGAATGCCAGCACACATCTCCATCATGGAGTTGTTAAAAATCTCATCAGCACATAAAAAGATTCTCAAGGAAGCATTAGCCTCATCCACTGTCCCCGCAGATCTCAATGCAGACCAATTCCAAGCTATGGTCAGAAATATCATAACACCTAATCTCCTCACATTCTCTGACCAAGATTTCCCCATCCAACCATCTCACAATCGTGCACTTCACTTGGAAGCCATTTTCAACAAGAGAAAAATCAAAAGGGTCTTGGTGGATGGAGGTGCAGGTTTGAACATATGTTCTCTTAGCCTCATCAAGCAATTGAAAATATCATAAGATTTCATCGACAAAGGAAAGGGCATCATGATAAGAGCATATGATGACCAAGAAAGAGTGTCTCAAGGCACGATTAAACTCCCTATCCAAGTAGGGCCAACGCTCATGGAAACCACCTGTCAGGTCTTGGACCTCGAATTGCCATACAATATACTCTTGGGATGCCCATGGATCCATGCAATGAAAGCTGTAGCATCAACCTTCCACCAATGTGTGAAATTTACACATAATGGACAAGAGGTCACTATCCATGGAGATCCTGAACCATTTTCATATTGCAAAAATCTTGAGGCCAAGTATTACAAAATCCCCCAAGTACCAAAGAATGATGAGGGCCCATCCACACCATACATTGACCTTGCCACTCTCGCGTCCACTTCTACGACAGAGACACCTGCCATCCCCGCCATCCCCACCATCTTCGATATCAAGCTCATCATCTAGGAGGACGGTTGTGGAAGCTACAAAATCCCTAACAATTATTTCATGATAGGAGAGTTACCACAATCTCCTAGATCATGGGGACGTCCACAAATGAAACAAGCTTCCACATCACAAACCTATCCTAAAAATTATCCTGAATTCACAAGATGGGGAGACCTTGGCCATGAGGTTATCGAAGCAGATCCATCTCATATGTTGTATCAAGATGACAGACCGGTAGCTAATTTACCAATGGATGAAAGAAGCAAGGGCCTACACATGATGCTTGCAATGGGCTATGATAGAAATCAATGACTGGGAGAAAATGACAATGGGCTCATAATACCTATCATGCCAGAGGCGCGACCCATAACAAATCTTGGTCTTGGATGTACCCCTCCGAGAATAACCATACGTGGCTGAAGTTCTCTGGTTAGACCAGTTAATGCTTCTCCTCAGCTAGTACTAGTACAAGTATACTCACCAATAGTCACAAGTAGAGAAACACATAATTTTATAACTGAGCCCTATATTAGTAGCGATGACGAAGATACCTTGACCAATCTACCTAGGTTATTCGAGGACACCACCCTGTGTATGATTACCCTATCCTTTGAATCCGATCATCAAAATCATGAGATCCATTTAGTGTACCCCCAACTGATCAACTATGACCAACGAGGACCACTAGTTCTCGATACATTTGAAAATGATGAGGCGCTCTCAGAATTCATGGGATTGAGGGATAACATTCCAGATGGAGATCACAAAGCAAGCTTTATAATAGAGTTGGACACACATGCCTATTATGGGGAAATGATTGAATCCTTCAGTTGCAAAAGTGAGAAACTAAGAATCATATCCAAGTCCTTGAGTGAAAACCACACTGTGGCACTCTCTGACAAGAAAATAGTAAAAAGAAAGGACATATCCAATGGTGAAAACCTCTCTGAGGCGCCTGAGGATGAAGGATTCAATCTTCCCTTAAGAGCTATTCATCAGGAGAAGTCAATAGTCTTGGCCAAAAAATGCAATCTGGTCAACATAGGAATAGAAGAGACCCCACATATCACATTTTATGCGGAATCACTATTTTCAAAAGAGCAAGAACTCCTAGCGGCATTCCTAAAGGAAAGGAAAATAAACTTCGCATGGAGTTATGCTGACATGCCAAGGCTAGATCCAGAGACTGTGGTTCATCATTTAGCAGTATATCCAGAAGCAAAGCCAATCAAATGCATCCCCAAATTGCTTTGTTAGTTAAAATGGAGCTCAAAAAGTTGTTAGATGCAGGATTTATTCAACCAATTGATTATCCCGAATGGGTGTCAAATTTGGTACCTATATCAAAACCTGATGGAGCCATTAGAATTTGCACAGACTTTAGAGATTTGAACAAGGCATGTCCAAAGGATGATTTCCCACTTCCTAACATTGACATGATAGTAGACATGACAACAGGGCATGAGACGCTATCACTAATGGACGGATTTTCAGGATACAACCAAATAATGATAGCAAAAGAAGATCAACATAAGATGGATTTCACTTGTCCATGGGGGACCTACTACTGGAACATGATGCCATTCGGCCTAAAGAATGCAGGAGCAACCTATCAAAGGGCCATGACACTGATATTCCACAACATGATTCATAAAACAGTCGAAGACTATGTCGATAAAATTCTAGCTAAGTCAAGAAAGAGAAGGTAATATAGCAACCCTAACTGCTATCTTTGATAGACTGGAGGAATACAAAGTTAGACTAAATCCCAAGAAGTGCGTCTTTGGCGTACAATCAGGTAAATTGCTAGGATACATAGTCTCCATGAGGGGTATCGAGGTGGATCCAACAAAAGTAAAAGAAATCCTCGAGATGGAAGCACCAAAGACATTAAAACAACTAAGAGGTCTCCAAGGCTGACTTCAATCCATCCGATGGTTCATAGTACAACTGGCAGACAAGCAGAACCCATATTCTCACCTACTCTACAAGGGGGTAGTGTACAAATGGGACATAAAATGCGAAGAGGCATTTAACAAAATCAAGGAATATCTACTGACACCACTAGTTTTAATGCCACCCATCCCAAGAAAGATATTGATCTTATATGTGTCAGCAACAGCAGCAGCCCTTAGAGCTCTCCTAGCTCAGCATGATGAAAATGGAATAGAGAGGGCCATCTACTATATCAGTAGGACAATGGTCGGTCACGAGCTAAATTACTCATTCATCCAGAAAGCTTGCCTCGTAGTAGTGTTTGCATCCCAAAAATTTAGACATTACATGTTGGCACACAAGATAAAGCTCATTGCAAAAATTGATCCCCTGAAGTATCTCCTATCAAAGGCAATGCTCACAGGCAGAATGGAAAAATGGGTAATGATATTATCAGAGTATGACATCGAATATGTGGAGTGGAAATCCATTAAGGGACAAGTTATTACAGATCAACTAGCAAAAGCACCTATGTATTCTGAGAACCCTCTTGTCTCAGAATTCCCAGATGAATCCATCTTTAACCTCAACGTAGCTGACCATTGGAAACTATACTTCAATGGTTCATACACACAACATGGATCAGGAGCTGGTGTCTTCTTCATCACCCCACAAGGGGATTGCATACTGAAGTCATACAAATTGGAATTTCCTTGCACCAACAACATCGCAAAATACGAGGCTTTGACTATAGGCCTCAGGATAGCAGTGCAATGGAACATCATAGCTCTCAAGGTATATGGGGACTCTCAGTTGATCATAAATCAGGTCAATAATGAATATCAGACTAAGGATGATAAGCTTACTCCATACAAGAAATTGGTGGACTCTTAAAGAATCTTTCATTGACATAACATTTGAGAAGATTCGAAGAACCAACAACAGAGAAGCAGATGCCATGGCTACAATCGGGTCCCTATTAGATATCCCTCATAACGCGCCAAAATATGAATTTATGATTGAGAAGCTTCTTGTTCCCACATTCAAGGTACCAGAATCATAATATGTGTGTGAAATCGTTGGTCCTGGTGATCCTTGGTACCATGAAATCTACACATATCTTCGCATAGGAGTCATACCCGCTAACCTCCCATCAAACCTAAAATGAACCTTTATCAAGAAGGCATCCAGATTTGTCATCCTAGGTGATACCTTATATCATAGAAGCATAGAACGTACCTTGCTACGCTGTTTAAACGCTAAGGAGAAATTAACCGCTCTAACCGAGGTTCATAACGGTATATGTGGCTCACACTTGAGTGGAATGACCATCACCAAGAAACTGCTGAGGATGGGGTATTATTGGCCCACAATGGAAAGAGAAGTTAATGATCATGCTAAAAGTTGTTTACAATGTCAGCAGCATGGGGACCTCATCCATGCTCCAGCTCAAGAGCTTCACCCGATCGTCACACCATGGCCCTTTTCGCAGTGGGGACTCGATCTCATTGGAAAAATTACACCCACCTCATCTAATGGCCATAAGTTCATCATAACTACAAATGAGTACTTCACAAAGTGGGTGGAAGCCATACCCATGACGTATATCACTGGGAAGCAGATCTCAAAATCCATCCTAAACTATCTCATCTGTCGTTATGGTGTCCCACAATCCATTATCTCAGATAATGGGACACCATTCAAGAACTAGGAGGTTCATGACTTGTGCGAGAAATTCAAAATCAAGCATCACTTCTCCACCCCGTACTATCCCCAAGGCAATGGCCAAGCAGAAGCCACAAACAAAACCATCCTTAAAATCCTCAAGAAAATAGTCAATGACACAGGTCATGACTGGCATCTACAGCTCAATCTCGCCCTTTGGGCTTATCGAACTAGCATCTATACACCCACCGATGCCACCCCATTCTCCTTGGTCTACGGATCAGAAGTCACACTCCTCATTGAGATCGAGCTCCCATCTCTCAGAATATCATTGGAAAATCTCATCACTGATGAGGACTACCGGGTGTCATGATTAAACGAGCTAGAGTTACTGGATGAGAGATGAATAGATGCTTTAAATCACTTGCAAGTCTATCAGAATAGACTCAAACGGATCTACAACAAGAAAATCAGAAGCAGGACTTTCCAAGTCGGAGAACTGGTCTTAAAAGAAAATCAGAAGAATGTCCCAAATCCCAACAACAAAGGCAAGTTCAAACCTAATTGGTTAGGACCTTTCATCATCACAACAAGTTATAAATTAATGGCATATCAACTATCAACACCCAAGGGGGAACCTCTGTAGGAGTCCATGAATAGCTCCCATCTCAAAAAAAATTATGCCTAATTCTTTCAAGGTATAGA
Source organism: Sequoia sempervirens (assembly GCA_007258455.2). Taxonomy (NCBI): domain Eukaryota; kingdom Viridiplantae; phylum Streptophyta; class Pinopsida; order Cupressales; family Cupressaceae; genus Sequoia; species Sequoia sempervirens. Next base: position 30,541 of record VDFB02181168.1, on the reverse strand, counting down.
ACCAAAAAATCCAAAAAATTAGAAAAAGTTCTTAAAAAATGGTTACTTTGGCAAAAACCTGGCAAATAGGCGTCTTGGTGACAACAAAAAAAATTTAAAAAAATAACAAAAGCAAAAAAATCAGAAAAAGGATTAAAAAAATCATCCTCTAGTGAAAACCACGTTGGTGGCACTTTGGGCAAGTACCTTGGTGAAAACTTGGCAAACAAGCGCCTTGTGTAAATAAGCATTGTCCATCCACCAGGATCTTTATGGCTTGATCTGCATTATCCATTCATTTTTCTCCCATCATCCATCGCATTTAGGTCTCCATCCATCACACATTCACTCGCATCTGCACCATAGCTTGGTCCTGTGTTCATATCATGATCCCTCCTAGTACTACTTGGCCCATCCTCAAGGTCAATTTGTCCTGCCTTTATCAAAGTAGTCTATTGCATCATGCTGGGGGAACATTCTCATCAGATCGGATTCGTGTATATTCTTAAAGTCCTCAAAATAAAATCCAAAACATCAAAAAAAATCAGAAAATCCAAAACATCAAAACATCGGAAAATCAAAAACATCAAAAAATCAAAAAATCAAAAACATCAAAAAATCAAAAAATCAAAAACATCAAAAATCCAAAAATCCAAAACATCAGAAAAATCAGAAAATCCAAAAACATCAAAACATCGGAAAATCCAAAAACATCAGAAAAATCAAAAAATCCAAAAACATTAGAAAATCAAAAAAATCCAAAAACATTCAAAACATATCAAAAGCCAAAAATAAGGTCGTCTTATTGAACTACGTCTTCTCTAAGCTTGAACATAGGCAAGGTTGATCTTTGATCATCCCCTGAGACATTTAGGTCAGTCCTATAGGAGTTCGTCATAATAAACTGGCATCTCATCATGTATATCACCATCTGTAAATCGGTCAAGTCATCAGTCGAACTACATGGTCTCTGCATGTATAATGTAAGCAAGGCTAGTCTTTTGATTAGCCCTCGAGACCCCTAGTAGGTCTTTAGGTTAGTTTCTTGGTCAAAATATTGGAAAATCCCAAAAACATTCAAAAAATAAAAAATCAAAACATTTGAAAATCCCGAAAACTACCAAAAAATAGCCTCAGAACATTACAAAATATCAAAAACATCCAAATATTTGAGAAAAATCCATCCATCTCATCTCACTTGCACCCACAATAAACACCACTCATAATAAACTGATCATCATCCTCAACCTTTGGTATAATAATCAGAAACAAGTCTAGCAGATTAAAAGTGAAAACTCAAAATGTCAAGTCTTATGTCTAAGTCAGTGAGTAAGCAAATTGGTTCTCTTTGTATCGATAACACATCATCTGAAATGGTCCCATATCAATCATCCCTTATAAATGAAATGATGTGCTGCCATCCACTAACATGTCCTAGAATGAATCCTTCCTACAATGGGCATTATCTTTTGGCAATAAGTTTCGGTTATCACCTTAGAAAACACATCCTTTTTCCGTTAGCGGTATTGAAGAGCATCAATTTGTTTGTTTACTTGGTCTTTATCTTTGGACTTATCTTATTTTGCACTCATTCTAGGGACGTCTCGATGATATCCCAAAACAATGGATTTAAAGAAATAGAAATGGAGCAATGATCCCTATCTTTTGTATGTTGTGCTTTTTGGACACTCTTGTAATATAACCTCGGCGAATACTTGCTTTGTTAGGTATGTATGGAAGATGTCTAGGACAACTTGTTGACTATTACAGGGATAGGTTTACCTTCCCATGTCTTGGTCTGAGGTGTCTGAAACTTCTAAAGTGCATCCTAGCAAGGTTTCCGTATGTCAGGTGTGAATAAGAATACTCCTATCTGTTTGTTGAGTCAAAGTCCATCACACTAGGTACCACACCATCCTAGTTTGCTATACCTTGATGCATCGTACCACGTGTGTTATCAAACATAAGAAAATTTGGCCCTTTGAAAATCCCAATTCTTTGGAAAAACATCATCATCATCATCGTCATCACCATCATCATCATCTGCATTTGTGTCATCTTGCGTCTTGTTGAAATGACTTCTTCTTTTCATACTAATCATGCTAACAAGGTACTATGACAGTTGATTATCATTACCATCATCATCATCGATCCTGCATCCACAAATCATTAGCATATTGCATAAGCATATCATATAGAAATTATTAGCATATTGCATAAGCATATCATATAGAAATCATTAGCACATTGCATAAGCATATCATATAGGAACATCACATTCTCATCATCATATAAACAGGTGCATCCATATCATCGCATTTCACCCATTACATTGCATCTCATGGCATTATATCAATCATTGCATAAACATTGCATTTGCACTGCATAAACATTTCGTATTACCATATAAATCATCACATAGCATCTACAAAAACATTCCATAACCATTTCTGCATAATCATAAGCAATAGGTATATAAGCATTTAATTCATTACGCATACATACTTGCATAACATAAATGGCATCATCTCATCACATTACGCATCGGCATATCACTTTGCATTAACATATCACTACATCACATACATCATCATTTAGGATAATAACATTTGTTATTTTAAGCATCTCAATTTCATTATACATTAGCATCATATCATGACCATCGTATCATATCACATCCATCCATATATAAGCATATTCCACACATCATTGCATATGCCATAAATCAAATCATTTCACATTTTGCATTGGCATAAAATAAACCATCATAGAGTTAACATTACTGCACATCATATCATAGGTCAGCATAATATAAATTTGTTAGTCATAATCATAATGCATGCATCATTAGAAATAAAATACATCCATAGAACATCATTGCAAAGCATATAGAAATAAACCATCCATGCATAAATAAAAGAACACATTGCATCACATCAAAATCATCATCGGCTCATATATATCATCAATGATACTGTCATAGTACAAAGAAGAATAATCAGATTACTGTACATATGTGTCAATCAGTACAAAATGCCCATCAGGCTATCAAAAAAGAGCCCATAAGGCACAAAAAATGCATCATAATATCTTGATTAGGATTGATCTCCATGAATGTTTCCCTCACCCCTGTCACCGTGACCCTCTAGTGATCTTTGGTTGGCCCGCTCTGAGAACTCTGGGACCTAGTTTGCACTAGGAACAGTGTTGTGGTAAGCCCTATGGTAGTACTCTGCCTCTTGAATGACATCCTTGTAGGATCGAACCAGCACGGTACCCTGCAATGCGGAGGCTGTCATGCTCTCAATCTGTTGCCTACGGCCTAGCTTTGTGGCTGCCTGTAGCTCTATAGCCTGTCTTTGTTGCACGGCCTGATCCCTCTCTACATGGAGCTGCTCTCTCTCAACTCGTGCCTGGTCCCTCTCGGCTGTCACTGCCTGAACCTATGCCTGTAACTATAAAATCAGGGCATCTCGTGCATCTTCCTACCCTGCTGGTTGTACCTATGGTTGTGCGTGAACCTGGTCCTCACCCTCAACTCGTGGTGGTGGGACTGGCAGATCTTATTGCTAGTCCTACATGGGGACATCTCCCTAACCTTGCAGAACTGGGGGCACCCCTGGTGGATTCTGCCAAATCGTGATCTTGGGTCCTTATCCTCGTCCTCTCCCCCTGCCTCTGACCCTATGTGCCTCTGGATCCTCACCTAGAATGGTCAACCATAGCGGAGGCCTGAACCAATCTCTATAGGCCTATGTGGTGCCTAGATCTACTGGGCCCTGATCATAAGCCCATGGTCGGGCTACCAACTGCCAGAAGCTTTCAACTACCTCTGCAGTAGGAATTTCGGGCCCCCATGCCACCTGTGTCATATTGCATGCAAAGACGGCTACATAACCGTCATCTGGCTAATCCTGCCGCTCTCCAAACTGATGCTGCACGCACCTTGGCAGGTACCACTCAATCATCATGTGCTCTCAACCCTGCATGTATCGATTATAATGATAGTAGAAGAGTTGATCTACATCATCAGCCCATCCGAGCCAACCAAGATATGGTCTCCAAGTAAACACTATCATCTCATCTAGGACTCGCCTCCAGTAGGGGATCCCGTGCTCTCTAGTGTGTGTGAAGGACACACCACCTCTGTATCGTGTCACCAGGGCATCCTCTACCCCCATTGGAACCAAAACCACCCATGGACATAGCACAGAAATGTGCTCCCACGCCCAAACATGCAGAAGTGTCACTTTGGCTCCCAATGCTCAGTCATCCATATACGCGTACTCATGCAAATCCCTGTAGAGTGAAGCCAGAAGGACGGGTCCCCACACAAATCGAAATGGCCTATCTCGGACCATCCTCTCCTAGAAATATCCCCAACCCAAACTGAAATACCACCCTCGTCTGTCTAGGGAAACCAAACTTGAAATAATCACTGCAATGGCCTAGCAGAAAGGAGGTGCTATAACTCTATATCTCTCGAGCTCGATCTGCCCCTCGTAGTAAATAATGTCTCGAGTGGCGAGGACTCTGTGTAGTACTCATGACCCTCCTCCATATCGTAGATCACCTGGTGGCCATGAATGGGCAATCGTAGTATGCGCCAAACATCCTCCAATGTGACAGTCGCCTCGCCTGTGGGAAGATGAAATGACAATGTCTCACTATGCCACCGCGCTGATAGCATCCCTAGGTGTGTGCACACGGGCGCTACGTAGGCAATATGCCATAGTCCTACAGCTCCCAGCTGATCCTGGTCTCTGTCACTAAAGTCCCGTAGGACGCTCACCAAATCTTGTGACCGGTGCTCTCGAGAATAGAGCTCCCTAGGCCCGTCTTGCATCAAGGAAAGTTAGCATGTTAATTTTTTTCTGGAAAAATTATGACCAAACGCTCTAGGCTTGCCTCTAGTGGCGCAGTTTGTGAAGGTGTCACAGTTTGAGTTTCCTCAAACTCTGACACTGGACCCAAAATTTAGCTAAATTGAATCGCTACAGCGCACTTTAACCCCCAACGTCGCAATTTGCATGAAAAGGGCATCGCAGCGGCGCACTTTGTCCAAACCAGGCCGTCAAGTCCGAGCTGAGCCTGATCCCAACGGCGGAGTTTCTAAACTCCAAGCTGCACCACTGTGGTGCTAAACAACGCTGCTGCAGTGCAAAAAGGTAATTAGTGGTGCACTTTAAACACCAAGCGATGCTATAATAGTGCCGTTGTATGCGAGCTCTCTTTTAAACATGTAATAAATGCATTAAAATAAAAAAATGAAGCTTCAGTTAGGGTCACATACCAGGGCACTGATGCCAGGTGGCCGCTGGTAGGTCCGAACTCGGTCCGAAATATGCAGAGGAATCTGTCGTTGTGCCATATCGTCAAAAGGTTAGAGCTTGAATCTCAAGGTTTGCTAGCAGAGGTGTTTGAAAATGACTTAAAAGTGACCCCTCAGGCCCATTTCAATCCTAAAATTTAGGGTTTTTTGACCCTCCAGGGCTGTCCTGCTAGGGTTTTGGTCCCCCAAACTTGTTTTTGTCCATTTGAGGCTTGTTTTTCACCATTTTATTGTGTTTAGACACATTTTTAGCCTCCCGGACCCCTTCCGGACATGTTAGACACTTTGTTACCTTTTTCGCGAGATCACCAAAAAAATTAAAAATTTTGTCCAATCTCTCAAGGGGGCATTATGATGGCATGTTTTCTCTCACCATCCAGCAGTGGGGCAAGTTTTGAAATAGCAAAAAAAATTGTCTTTGATTGAGATTGTTTATTCTTTGAACCAACGCAACAAGTGCATTGCTTCAAAAAGGGGAAAAATGTAGACATCAAAAATATACTGATTGACATCATGTATCTGATCCTGACTTACTAACATCGTTTCTTCCTAAATCATCCCTCGATCTAACCATTTAATCAAATTCCCCTATCTGATTAAATTCATCAATATCCTCTCTTGGTTAAATAAATCACTTTATCTGAATCAAGTCATTTCTCTTATTAATTAAATCAATCCATCTGATCTAATTATCCCTATTTAATTAAATAATCAATTTATTTGATTAAATCTCTAAAGTCTGTCCATTAAATTAAATAAATTAAAACCTTATTTGATTTAATCTAATACCATCCATTTTAATTAAATAAATCAAAATCTTTATTTAATTAGCCTCTTATCATATTCCTCTCTTATTTGATTTAAATAAATCCATAAATCTAAGTCAAATAAGTCGCATCATCTAATCTCCTGTTAAATTAATTAACCCTTGATTAATTTAATCTAATCTCATGTCGCATCCTCTAGATAATGTAAGTTGCACATGAAAATAGATTGAATTCATTTATTAAATCTCTATTTTCCTCACAAGGCATCTTTTGGAATATTCTCTCAATTTGAATTCAAAAATTCCAAGTCAACATGTACATCCAACAAGGCATTTAAAACCTCTTACATGTCCTTTGCCTTGAGCCAAGTGGCATTTATTGCATTTTCCCTTCCCTCTTACATGTCATTTCAACAAATTTGAATTTTAAATATTGGCATTTATTGGCACAAACCCCAAATCTTGCACAACCATCATCCATTCATAGCTTGACAAGTGGCACCATATTATTGGATGAATGTTAATCCCACATTGCTCAAATTTGGGCATTCATCCATCTTGAAATCTTATAAATGAAGAGCTCTTCTCCTCATTTTATCATCCACAATCCAAGCAAAGTTACCATGCTAAAATACTTAGCCATTTCCATCCATCATTTGAATTCCTAGCTAGGCTTTTTGCAGATTTGGCTTGGAGTTCTCATCTTTTGTCAAAGTGGATCAACATCATCTTCAACACATCAAGATTTCATCATAGGGATTGGGAAAGGGCCAATTTTCACATCAAATTGGCACCAATTCCCCCATGGGATCAAGTGTTTGCTATTTAAATTAGGATTTTATCTTGTTTTTGTCATTTGCATTTGTGTTCTTTATTATTTCCATTCCTAGTTTGATTTGTAAATGGATTTCATGGGGAATCCTTCTTTTAGCTTGTGATTCCTTGTCTAACTTATTTATTCATGTGGTTTCGTAGGTACTAGGAAAAGGGTTTGCACACCCTCCAACAGTTCCAACTCATAGGCTACCTACCCAATGGGTCTAGTGATCCTGTAGGGTCCATAAAACTAAGGTTTGAGCTTCTCTGTACCACTCTTCTTCAACAAATACTATTTTTAGGCCTACAAATGAAGGAAAACCAAGTCTCCAACCTCAAAGATATGCTCAACCCTATGCCTATCTGCATATGTCTTATGCTAATTCTAAACCATCTGTAAATTGTATATGAAAGCCTTTAAAATGTCTTGACTCTCCTGAATCCAATCCTGAGCTTTAGAAGCTTTTCTCTCCCCAAAATCTAAGTCCATGAAAGATGGTGTGTCATAACCATACAACGCACGAAAGGGTGATATTCCAATTGACATGCGGTAAGTGGTGTTGTAACAATGTTCACCCAGGTGCAACTACTTAACCCATATTCTCTGATGTCCTAAAATGTAATTACACACGCAACCCTCAATCCACTTGTTTACTATCTCTGTCTACCCATCTGTCTAAGGGTGATAGCTCATGTTGGGTGTCAATTCTATACCTACCAACCTAAATAATTCCTGCCAGAAAGTAATCAGGAACCTACTATCCTTGTCACTAACTATATATCTTGACAACCCATGCAGCCTGAAAATATCTCTAAAAATTAATTATGCCACCTGGGATGCCTTGTACTCTAAAGATATAGCAAATAAGTGAGTATATTTCATCAAATGATCTACAACCACATATATGCACTCTCTACCATGGACCTTGGGTAGACCGGTGATAAAATACATGGAAATGCTCTCCCATTTCTGCTCTAGAATGAGTAAAGGCTACAACAGATCCACCGGATGTGAATGTTCAGACTGGTTATGTTGGAAAGTCACACACTCTCTTACATGTCTTAATACATCCTCCTTGAGGCCTTTCCAAGAGAGCCTCTCTCTGACTTTTCTATATGTTTTGAAGTAGCCCTAATGGCCTACTAAAGGAGTGTCTTATGAAGCCTACATAATCTTTTCCTTCAATTTTGACTCCGACACCAAATAGATCCTATCCTTATAGAAGATAACATCATCCACAACTCTGTAGTTTTCATCATGCACCTAACCATCCACCACCTCACATGTAAAATTATACTTTGAGTACTCAACCAGTAAGCGAGATTTACAGTCTGATTAAATCTATGAAAGTGAACAAGTTGTAGGCTTCCTGGAAAGGGCATCTATAACAACATTCTTTTTCCCCTTCACATACTCTATGTCAAAATCGTAGGCCTGTATTTTACTGACCCATTTTTTTTCTCTCATTCAAGTCCTTTTGCTCCAAGAAATATCTAAGATTGTTGTGGTTGGTCCTCACCACGAACTTACCACCAACCAAATATTGTCTGAATTTTTCCAATGCATGCATTATGGCAAGCATATCTTTATCATAGATGGAGTAAAGTCTCTCAGGTCCTCTCAACTTGTGGCTCTCAAAAGCAATAGGGTGCCTATTCTACATCAGGACCACTCCTATGGCTTCACCCAAGGTATCACACTCTAAAAAAAATGGTTGGGTGAAGTTTGGAAGTGCCAAAACCAGACAACTATTCATTACCTCCTTGAGCTTTTCAAAATCTTGTTGTGCCTCCTCAGACCAACTAAATGATCCCTTTTTTGTAAGGTCTGTCAATGGTACCCCCAACTAAGAAAATCCTTTGAAGAAATTCCTCTAGTAATTGCACAATCCAAATTACCCTCACAGCTCTGTAAGTGTCCTAGGCAGTGGCCAGTCAAGTATTTCCTGGATCTTCTCCTAGTGGACCTGTGCACCCTGTGCACTAATCACATGTCCCAAGTATAATATCTCCTTAAGGTCAAACTTAGACTTCAAGGCCTTAGCATAAAATGGATGCTCCTCCATGATAGTCAATACTTCATCCAAATGCTTTAGGTGATCATCCCAAGTCTTACTATAAATGAGAAAATAATCAAAGAATACCAAAAGATACTTACACAATTGCTTGTTAAAAATGTGATTCATACAAGACTAAAATGTCATAGGTGTGTTAGTCAAGTTGAAGGGCATGACTAAGAACTAGTAATTCCCATAGTAACATCTGAAGGCCATCTTATGTACATCCTATTCTCTAACTCTGATCTAATGGTACCCTAAGCAGATATCTATCTTAGAAAAATATATTGCACCATGTAGCTCATCCAACAGCTCATCTATCATGGGTATCAGGTACCTATTCTTGATGGTCTTTTTGTTGAGAGCTCTATAATATATGCACATCCTCATTGTTCCATCCTTCTTCACCAAGACCACAGAAGAAGCAAAGGGACTGGAACTTGGTCATATGTGTCTCATTTCAAGCAATTCCTTGATTCCTTTTTCTATTTCATACTTAAATTTTTAGGATGATGACAGGGGGTGGCGATGATAGGCTTGGCCCCTTCCTCCAACTCAATGGTGTGCTCAAATCCTTTGTTTGGTGGTCTCCCTGGGGGAATTTCCCCAAACAACTTTTCATGCTTACCAAGTAATGGTTGTATTTCTATGTTATATGGTTGATCCCTATCTAGAGTCTCCTTAGTAGTGATCAAGCATTATCTTGCCCATGCTACGTCTCCATGTCTGAATATTTTCTCCATTTTTTTAGCTGACACTACCTTCGGTGCCTTGTTTGCCATACCCCTGAGCACTACCCTTTTTCCATCTAATGTGCAAAACTTAAGTTCCATGGTTTGAAATTTCTGTGAATATTTTCCCAATGAATGCAACCATTGGATTCTTAGGATAGCATTAGTATCACCCAAATCCACCACATAAAATCATCAGTGATTGTATAGTTTCCCAAGGTGACACCCAATTGAGGAACCTTCTGCGTACATGACATATTATACCCATCTTCCACCATGACACTAAATCCCTCAAAGTCCTATGTAGGTATTCCCCATTTTTCCACCAAAGGTTGCATCAATGAAGTTGTGGGTGGCCCTACTATCTATCAACACTGTGATACGTTGACACTGAAAAACCCCTTGAACCTAAAGGAATTAAACCTAGGGGTGTCTGACATGGTAGCAATAGTGCCACTCTTAATCTCCACCTGTGGTTGCTCCTCCTCTAAAATCCTATCCTTGTTGTCCTATATATGTCTAGTCTCATATTCATCTTCACTATTTGAAACAAATTCAATGAAGTGGACTTTTCCCTTGCCCAAAAAACGGTGGCCAGAATCCCAATGCTCCTTGCAATGATAACATATTTGTTTTCTTCTACACTCCTTGCACTCTTCTTCCTCTTGCTTTCTCCTTTTAGGCGACTCCTTTTGTAAAGGTTTCTTACCCTTGTCTTTCTGAAAGGTAGAACTGTTAGGTAGAAATTTGTTCTTTAGATTGCTAGAAATTTTTTTCTTCTGATTGCTAGAATCCATGTCCCTAGCTCTCTTGATTGCTTCCTGTAATGAGGTAGGATTAAGATCTTTAAACCAACCTCTCAAGGGATCCATCAACCCATCCATCAATAAAACTAGCAACCTTCTTTTTGAGATATCGGTGACCAAAATAAGTCTCTAGAAATTACTAATATAATTATCCAATGATCCCCGTTGTTTTAATTGGGTTAACTCCTTGAAATGTAGTTCTGGTTCCTTAACATCAAACCTCTCAATTAATATTTCAGTGAATTTGACATAAGAGTTGATTTGGTCATGGCCCATTATAACCATTCCATGATGCCACCATTCATGAGCAATTTCATCCAAGTGTATAGTAGTGTACTTGATCACTTCATCTTCTGGCATAGGATTCAATTGGAAATAAGTGTCAAATTTCTGAACCCAAGCTCATGCTGACATCTTTTCAGATCCATCATAATAAGGAAAAATCAATTTACCTACTTTCCTTTTGAGATCGTTGTGGTGCTCATGATTACCCCTGTTGGGCTTATGCCTCATTCTCAAATCAATGTAATCTCAGAGGGAAATATCATGTTGAAAACCAAGTCCAACATCAAGCCAATCCTGTCTGAGTTATTCTTGCAATTCAATCAATGCGGGTCCATTATCCTCTTGTGGCTCAACCATGAGTGGGAAGACTAGTATTAAGGGTCTTGAGCCTACCTAGATATTCTGCTGGTTAGGAGTCTAATTATTAACCAAATTATCTCCCTAACCATTGTTGCCTCCATTATTATTGTTGAGCATAGTTCACGCCATTAACTCCATCATATGTATCATTCTTCGATTTGTTTCCCTTTTCTCTGTTAGCAACGCAATAAGGAGTGCTTCCCCACTTGGATATTTTATTTTATGTTCTCCTCTTTCACCTATCTTGGTCTCTATATGAGTACCAACTCCTGTAGATGAATCAGTGCCACTACCTGATGGTGATCCCTAATGAATTCCCAAAATACTGGATGTTTTCTCCCCTTTGGGAAATTGTGTTGGTTGCCACTGTTTCTTGATTTCTCTATTATAGTATTGTTTTTCTTGTTCACTCATGAAACCCTTCAGGCCGGAAAAATAAAAGCTTTGATATCACTATAAAGTCCCTTGCCTAATCTACCCTGAATTTTTTAATTTGTGTTGTTTGACATTTTGTCAAACACTTTGCATGCAAACTGATTTTTGAATGTGTAGGTATCTAATTTAATTTTTTCTTAATGGTTTGATTAAACAATGACAAAAGATAATGACATGCAATACTAAACGTATCACTATATACAAATTTGAAGCACAATATTGGACCGATTTTATAATGAATATTCAGAAATACAATCTCAACAATACATTCTAAGTGTGATACTGTATAGAAGCGAATTTGCACCCCTTATGCAAATTCCCCTTTTACCCTTCTTCACTTTAGAAAACCAAATTCGAAGGCTAAATTCCACATAAGCCCACTTCCTTCATTCCACTTAGCAGTTATTTTGTGTGTTGGTAGAGGAATAACTATTAGGGATGCCCGCACGACACACAAACGTCCATGCGGCGTGCTTACATCCCTGATAGATTCACGCATCTGGAACCTACATAGGTGTTACACTTCTCATTGGAGGTCGATTTGTAATGCCCTCTTCGACCAACCAACTAGAATATGGTCATTTTCTTCATTCTCTCCTTCAAATTCACTATTCATTCTTGTTGTGCAGTTTTGCACATACGCCCCACTAAAAGTAGGGACCCTCTTTTTGCTCTGGCTTTTGGTGTCTTTTGGCCCCTTAATTTTATTGATTTCATTGCCTTTGGAGGTCCTTAGATGTTCATCTTGCTTGCCCAAGTGATTTCCCTAGGTTGCCCTTTGAAAAAACTAAGTTATGTGCAGAAATTCGGGTTTTTACCCCAATCTGGGATTTTCCGGTCCGTCCAGATTTTCCCAGATTCTGTTTAAAGTCCGGCTCTGTGCAAAATCTGGGTTTTTACCCCAATCCGAGATTTTTCGGTCTGTCTGGATTTTCCCGGATTCTGCTCAAAGTCCGGATCCGAGCAAGATCTGGGTTTTTGCCTGCGTCCGGGATTTTCCGCTGACCGGATTTTTTCAAGCTTTGTGCAAATTGAAATATTGGATTAAATTGATGAATTTGATGATAAATGCTCAACATCCCACGCTTAATTTGATATATTACATGATGTTTCGTGCATTCTTGGTTCGTTTTGATGATCTATTGTTGAAATTTTTGCCTTATTCAGTAAAATCCTGTCCGGTGGTTTTCCAGATTTTAGTGCGGAGTCTGCCTGACTGGATTTCCCAGTTTCCCCTTGGTCGGTTTCCCGAAATAGAAATTTTTCTGAAAATGATTATTTTTCCAAAAGTGGAAATTTTTTAGGATTAAATAAATTTTCAAAGTGGGACCTACCTAAGAATCTGTGCCAAAATTGTCTACAGCTAGAGGACTTTCTGGAAGACATGTGAATCTAATCTTGTTGGAGATCGTAGGCCGGCATGGATAATATTCATGCATTTAATGAAAATCTTGTCCTATTTTGAAATTCTCCTGGCCGACCTGTTTGAGGCTAGTTATTATTGTAAAATCTAATTGGGCCATCATGTTTGAGGTTTTCTATAAATGCCATTTGTGCCTCATTTGTAGGGGATAGATAGATAGAATAGTAGGGTGAGAGATTAGGAGAAGATTTGATAGAGAGTGAATTTAGCAGTAGAGTAGAGATAGAATCTAGTCAATTTTTGAGCAAGTGATGTAACAAAACATTGGAATTGTTGCTGGAGTTTGGTGATTCAATACAATTGAAGGCATTGTGATTTTCTGGTGATCTCTTTTGCATTGACTTATCTTGCATGGTTCTTATGATTCAACTTTTAAAAATTCTCATGGTTATTAGATTTAGATTTAGATTTGATTCAATGATGTTCATAATTTAATGTTTGAAGTGTTTGCAGCAATTCTGGGTCCATACTTTTTGCAGCTAGCTGATTGTTAGTTGCTTTGCAAAGTTAGCCTGGACCTTTATATTCATTGTGCTTGGTTCAATTATGGAGATTTATTTATTTCAACTGCAATTGGGTTGTCTTGGGTGAATGTTCATAATCTGAAAATCTTTAAAACCTTAGAAGATTACACTGTTTCTGTAAGATTGTAGATTAATCTTAGTCAAGCAGAGATTGGTTTCGTTGGGATTGGTCCATTTCAAGTGTTTATCATTTGCATTGTTAATCTTAAGAGTTAGAATAGAATAGAATCTCTCTAAACCCTTATCGTTTTGTTGTTTATTTTGAATCTGGGTGAGTTTTAGGATTGAAAGCATCACCATATTGTTGCATCTGATGAAAATTCACTTCCAACATTGTTCATTTGTAAGGGCCCTTGTGATTACCAGTATTTTCACATATTATCTAAGTTGTTTATGCATTGTCAAGACCTGACACCCGAGAGACCTTGGGGTGATTTTTGGCAATTTATTGTTGAAGATTATCTTTCAAGAGAGATAGAATATCATTTTCTGTCTGAGTTGTTGCTATGCAGAAAACACCATCAACAATTCTTCCATTTCATCCCTTCAAGAAATCTTCTACACAAGCTTAAGCATTTAGTTCATCTCTCCAAGCCATCCTCTTGCATTCTCAAGCACTTTTAGTAGCACTTTGGACTCCATAGCAGCAGCAACAACACTTTGTCAACTATGTAGAGTAAGTGTGGAACAAACACCATTGCAGTAGGGGCTTGAGTCTTCTCATTTTCTCCTCCATTAGCTAGTGAGATCTTGGTGGAGGTGGTAAGCTTTCTACTCCTCTTCTCTATGATTTGGTGGATAGCACCCTACTTTTTTTGTAGTGCTTTTTTACTTCATTTCTTTCTTTATCATACATTTCTCCATTATCGCTATCTTGGTTGTCCGTGGAGGTGGAAATACCTAAACAGGGGTCTAACTGAGGTAGGCCCCTATAAATTCACCCAACAATTTTCCTCATCATTGTGTGTAGGTGGACGTGCTACTTGGAGTTAGCTGGTGAACAGGCTCTTTTGTGAGATCACTCTTGTCACCCTAGCTTTAATCTACTTTCTCTATCACATCTATTTATATATTTCTTATTTCATAGTGTTGTTTTGTTCTCTTAAAAACCATTAGCTAGGTTGTTAGTCCTTTTTCTAGTGTTCAACCTTCTCCTTTTAGTTCTCTAGTCTTACAGAAGCCAACGCACCTGAGAGACGCCAGCGCACCGTGTTGTCATCCTGGAACCGCATTTTTGTCCTTGAGCAGAGACCTATCTAAGGCACAATGTTGAACCCAAAAAATGGCTCACCTAGCCCCATTCTGAGTTTCTGGTCTGCAAAGTTGTTGAAGGACCTTATAGTCCTCATCATTCTCATTCTCCATTTCAAAACACCCCTTTAAGCTGAGGTAAGTTAGGGCAACCTTCCGCTCTTGGATCTCCGTGACCTGGGGCCTTGAACATGGTTGGTCCCCCTCTCTTATAGATACAAGACTGATTTCACAGTATGCCTTGCTACTTAGAAAACATTTCTAGGATTGATTTTTTTAATGCAATGCTGCTAAAAAATTTACTAACAGGATAACACAAACTCAAACTTATGAAACTCAAAAAAATACAATCAACTCAAAATAGCAAGACTAATATTTCGGAATATTATTCAAGACTGATCACACCTAAAGAGCACACCAAAGAAGGCTTCTAAGAAGCATGAAGACAAGCGATCTAATCAAGGAAGAAACTTGTCTGAAAACCCTCTTAGCTGAATATTCAAGACCCACGATATGCTCCACAATTACACTCAAAAAAATTTCCTAACTCTTCCAATCTTCAACACCTAAGACTGATCAATAAAGTTCTTCAAAAATCATGATTTCAAGGCTCCCAAAGACTCCATAATTCTACCCCTTCAAAGCTTCGCCAAAATTTGTATGTCTTCAGTGCAAATCTTAGGTCAAAACCCTCTTCAAAACCACCAGCAATAACTTGTCCTTCTCATGGATAAAGCAATGCTAGACTAGAGTAGATATTCCTCTCAAATGTGCCATTATTTCTAGTATAAAGGATTGATAAAAAAAACCTTTGATCCTACTGCAATAGAGGAATAAAATGCACCTAGGGTTTCAAGGAACCCACGACCTCAAAAGGGTCTAATATCAACTTCAACTGAAAATAATTGATGCAATCTCTAAACTTAATGTAAGGAAATCTAGGAGCGCATCTAAGGAAAACTCCAAACAGTAGTGCCTTCAATAACTTTAATTTCGGTTAGATTACCACAAAGACATGTACAACTATATCCTAAAGCGGAAACAAACACAGTTATTTCCCACATTAATCCTTCTAAGAGAAGCACATGTAAATTCAACAACAAACAACAACATAGATGAAAGATACTACGAAAATAGAACACAAAGATTTTACGTAGGGAAAACAATTTCGGGTAAAAAAACCCCACTCTCCAAAGTTTGAGCCATTGTATTATTCAGCAACAGAAAGTTACAATATAGTTTCAGGCTCTTAGCCTTTTAGAGATTACATCTTGTTCATTCTGGATACAACTAGTAGCAAACTATCCTTGAGAGATCACCCAAAGCAATCATGATCACAAGAGATTCCAGTAGCTTAACTCTGCCTCTCAATCCTCTGCTTCGACCTCATCACTCGGTACTCTCTCTATCATTCTCTCTCTGGCTTCTCTATCTCATCGGCTCCGGCTCTTCAACACCTTGGCTTAACTGTTTCTTATACAGAACATTCAATGCATACATATATGCAATCATTCTTAAATAGGCTCTCTGTGAATTGGTTCAAGATCACACAAAAGCAATCTCCAACTCAGCATCCTTATTGTCGTTCCATTCTGGTGTAGATTTTTCCTTGCAGACTGTTTAGTTCCATCACAACTGTTGCAAAAAATCCAACCGCCAACCATTTGAATTTTGCTTCCTCTGATTGGTCCACAAGCCACCACATAGGATAGTCAAACGGTCAAGGAAACAATCCACTAAGTTTGCATGTCAGTGAGACACGAGAAGTGTCTCCCCGATGCTCAAGGGATTCACAGACGATATCGACATATGTTCTAACAGTCAGCAAGAGGTTATATCGAACGCCATGAGTCATACAAAATCTACCGATATCCTTTGCACTTCTATCAGCAACCATCAAGCAGTCAGCAAGACCTACTGCTCTCGCCAAGACATCATGCCAAAGCTCACAAGGTATTTCAAAGAGTTCATCAGTTGGCAAGACTATCATCTTTTGTCAAGACATCACACCGAGCTTCATGTTACACCGAAGTCACACAACCATCAACGAGACCAACACCTGTCGCCAAGACTTCACACCGAAGTCTCCAGGTTACCCCGAGCCCACCTTTCTCTAGGAATTTGTTCATTCTATGGTCTTGTCATGATTGTGATGGGTATATTCATGATTTTGCTATATGTGCATGATGGCTATCTTATGTTGTTGTCAGTAAGTTATGTTATTGTATGCAGGAAGAGTGGCTTTCGATAGGGGCCGGAACCCAAAGTGGTGGCCAGGGTAACCTATCAGAAGTTATTAAATATAGTGAAAATATTAATAATTGTACTTGGGATTCATTAATTAAAATCAGATAAATAAATGCCTCACCTAGCACCTTAATGCTCGTTCAGATTAAGGGTAGGTTGAGAAGGCCTAGAATGGCTTGTCAGCTACCTTGTCTTCCTGAAAGGTAATTCGACACCACATGAGTTTTTCTAGGGGCCGGGAATCAGTAGAGACTGCTAGGGTAACTCTGGAAGAGGGCCGGTAGTCTAGGAAGATTCACCAGGGTAACTTAGAACAACTATGTGATGACACTTTGTCCTGAAACATGATTGTAGTCTCTTGTGTAGAGTTATCTATTATATTATGGTCATCTCTAGAAGCATAAGTTGTGAATACTATGGTTTGATGTGGTCATGTCGTTAAGTGTAGTCAGCCAAGTAATGTAATGTGTGTTCTTTGTTGTTAGTTTGATTGTCTTATGGACCTTTCTTTATCTCCTAGCACGGAGGGAGTGGACCTTCGGGTTCCACACGGTTGGGTGGAAACCATGCTACGCCTTCATTGGATACTCTTACAGATGGCATTATTTTTGTAGCAAATTCTTGTTACTTAGATGATCGTGACAGTGGACACAGAACGCATTTAGATGTGGATATTTGATGTGAGGATATGATTACCCTCTTTGTATATTTACCTCATGTTTATGAGTGTACTCTTTGTACCATCATTATGATGTATTGAGATTTATGAGAATCTCATTGGATGTAAATCTGTATATATATAACTCGACTGTTTAAGTTTTAAAAAGTGGATTATTCATGAATGTGATTCATACTTGTAATTTATGACTTAGTTGTTATGGTGTGATGTTCTTTATAATAATGTTAAGTAACGTCATTTTTGGAATCCTTAAGACATTTGTTTAATCGAATGACATTTAAAAAAAAAAAATGTTCTGATAATTCGTTACTTAATACATTGTTTTATGGATTCCTTGGCAGGGTGTTACATGTTTCACCTATGGTATCTTCATCACTTTCAGCTTCATGAAACTTTTTTAGATCAAAAATATTAAATATAGGTGAAATATTAATTCCACTAGGCAACTCTACTTCATATGCATTACCTGAATCATGCCTACTCACAATTCGGCAAGGCTCAAACTTCTTCATTTTTAGCTTGTTATAG
Source organism: Sequoia sempervirens (assembly GCA_007258455.2). Lineage (NCBI taxonomy): Eukaryota > Viridiplantae > Streptophyta > Pinopsida > Cupressales > Cupressaceae > Sequoia > Sequoia sempervirens. The sequence goes on along the minus strand of VDFB02181168.1, from coordinate 12,322 downwards.
GTACCAACTAGAAATATTTATTTTCTCAAGTGTACCATTACCTCATCACCAACCTAAAACTCATTATGTCTCCTCTTCAAATCATCCTTGGACTTGTACTGAAATTTCATTTTGTTGATGTGATTTCGTACCTCCTTGTGTATGCTCTTTATGTGTACAGCAAAATCCTCTGCTTCTGCACTCTTCTTATCAACATTATCAATATTTTTTAGATCTGAAACAACTCTTGGGTTGCTACCATAAACAATTTGGAATGGATATTTACATGTACTTCTATTCACCGAGTTTTTATATGCAAATTTTGCTTGAGGTAGAATCAAATCCCACCCTTTTGGCTTATCTCCAACTAGACCTCTCAACAAATTACCCAAGCTTCTATTTACCACCTCTGTTTGACCATCTATTTGTGGATGGTAGGTTGAAAAAAACTTCAAATCAATCTTCATCTTCTTCCACAAGGTCCTCCAAAAGTACCCCACAAACTTTGTATCCCTATCTGAGACAATGCTCTTTGAAAGACCATGTAATCTCACTATTTCCTTGAAAAACAATTATGCAATATTCACAACATCATTAGTCTTCTTAGATGGAATAAAACAAGCCATCTTGGAAAATCTATCTATAACAAAAAATATTGAATCATATCCCCTTTAGGTCCTTGGAAAACCCAAAAAATAATCCATACTAATCTCCTCCCATGGCCTCTCAAATACTGGTAGTGGCTAACATTGTAAGGAAAGCAAGATGCAAAAATGCCTTCCAAATGCCAATATTATAGGAGAAATAATGCAAATGGTACTTTTAATTTCAATACAATTACAATTCATTAAGAATACATACACAAGGACAAATAGGTAAATAAACAATTTAACACACACAGAATTGAACACCAAATTTTATGTGGGAAAACCCTTATGGGAGAAAAACCCACACACCAAGTAAAGTCATTTTGTATTACTATAAATTAATTACATACATAGTTACAAACTCCACCCACGGTGTTAATTCACAATAGAAAATATTATCTTTCTTACACACTATTGCAATGCTCGTAAGCATACAATGTAGAACAACAATCAACCGAAACTCATCTATCAAACCACAACTCATTTCAAAGTATTATTGTATATACATCAACCTTCCATTGTCGCTTCGGTTCTACAAAACCAACTGTTTCAACTGTACACAAACCATCACAAACTACATCAGCTTTGATATTTGTTCAGTTGCCAAATAATCCATCAACCAACCACCAATAGTCAGCAACCAACCATCGCTTTCCATCTCATTACCAATCGGGTCCCACTTAGATACTCTTCATAGGTTACCAAACCAACTATTGTACCACTTAAAAACTTTGCAGTGGTCGGATCTAATGATTCCAATTTATGGCTCAATTTTGATAGATTTTATTATCCATTTGTTGTTGTTATCATAGACTTTGATACTTGGATGTTGACATTTTCATGTTATTTCCTCAAAACCATAGAAATTGGGCATAAGCTTATTTTTGTAACTTTTAAATGACATTGACATGCTATATGAACTATCTATGTTAATTTTACATGTGGATTAATGAATGCTACTTTAAGCTAGTTATAAATATGCAATTTTTGTATGTACTAATGTTTTCATACAGATATAATTAGAGCCTACAAAATTGAGGAAGATTCTGCCAACTGGTTGTTCACCATAGAGGTCAACAAGGTGATCATTCAAAGGTCAATAGAGGGAAATTCCTAGTTCAAATCAAATATTGTAACCACCTTGTAAATGGTCAGAATAGTTTGTTGAGCGAATATAGGAGCTATTGTTATGCTAGATCTTTGTTAAGGCAAACCAGCTTGACCAGATTCCATGCATGCATAACCTCCTTTCCACTTTCTATGCTTTCCCTAAAGCGGCATCCTCCTAATCTATTGGATTTGACCACCTTGCTAGGTAGTTAATTAGTAGTTTTTCCTCCTATAAATAAGACTTGGATGCTCCTTCTTAGGAGGTTGATTGATCTGATGTTGTACTCGCATTGTTAGTTTTTTAGTAATACAGTTATGTTGTTCAATTGTAATCATGCTTTCCAATGAATAAAATGAAGTTATAAGTTCATTACTTCAGAGTTTTTCTTAAGGGATACTCATCCAAGGGGTCCCACTTGCTGAGCATTCCATCCTTTAGCTTAGTTACTTTTCTGTGCAAATAGTTATGAATCTGGCAATGGTTTATTCCCACAGCCACTAGAATTCCATTTTGTGACTGTTCCTGTAGCCAAAGCAGATAGAGTAGTTTCCTTTCTGTTTGCTCATATTTTCATTTTTTTCATGCACTTCAGCTTAGTATAGTTGTTGGTTGATGTTCAATACTTGTGTTATTTCTTTCTAAGCAATTTACTTTCAGCATTATGTCTTTCTTAGTTGTAGAATGAATATGGCTACTATGGATTTCTAGTGCAAATATTGTGTTGACCCATTTCAAGTCTACATCCCTAGGTTAACAAGTTAAATGTACCTTCATGATGATTAAGATAGCTATTCAAATTAGATTTTCAATCTCTGAATCACAACTTTAAGGGATTAGTTGTTAAATCATTGTAGGAGACCAACTTTTTTGGCGTCATTTTCGAGGATGGTGTCAAACTAGGGAGTTATTTGGAGTCATTGATAGTTTCTTTCTTATTGTAGTATTTCTAAAAAAAAATTCTTAGTATACCCCTCATTTATGAAGTAATGACCCCCTTATTCTTTTTCCAATTCTTTGTGTGAGTTGGCTGATATTGAGTTGATACCGTATGGATAGAGGAAGGAGGAGAGATGCTCATGGGAGATTCCTTCCTAATAACCCTGATCCATTCCAACTAGTTGAGCATCAGAATCTACCAAGATATGAAGAAGAAGAAGAGCCACATCCTTTTGTTGATGCATTTCCCAATCTAACTAGTTTTGACACTTCCTCTGAAGACCACAGTAATATTGAGAATCCCTATACTTTGGAACTCCATCAAGCAGGCATGGGTGATGCAAATAGAAATAGACCTAACCAACCAACTTTTCCTTTCCCCATTTCTCATCAAAATGAAGTTGAAAACCTCAAAAATATCCCTACTTTAGTCCTTCCTAAGTTTTATGGACTTGTCACAAAAGACCTTGATGCTTTCTTGTTTGAGTTTGATATCCTTTGCAGAAGCTATGACTATACCACTGATGCTCATAGGCTTAAGCTATTCCCTACCACCTTGAAAGAGGTTGCATTAAGATGGTTTATCAACCTAGACAAAAATATTGTGGAAACTTGGGATGACATGAAGACAAAGTTCCTTGAGAATTACAAGGAATATTGTAGGGGTAGTGACAAGAGGGAAGATGACATTTTTAGGATGTAGCAAAAGGAAGATGAGAGTCTAGAGGATTACATTTCAAGGTTTCTATTTTGCCTATAGAAATTTCAACACCATACACTCAATGAAGAATCACAAAAGTTTCTCTTCCTAAGAGGAATTAATGACAGTTGCATCGATGCTTTGGACCTGATGCGAGGAGGAGATATCACTCAAGTTCCTTGGGATGATATCAAGAAGATATGTCAGAACTATTCTAGGGTAGCTTCAAAGAAAGGGAGAGCTTGCCAATCCTCTATGGGTAAGTCATCTACCAATGGAGTTTCAAGGATGGAGATTACTCACTTGTTGGCAGACTCCAAGCAAGACATCATAAACATTCTAGCTACTCAGCTAGATAAACTTCAAGCAAAGAAGAAACAAGAGGAGGCAGAGGAAATGTTGGTAGAATATTGCCCTCATTGCAGACAAAAGAAGAAGTACTACATATGCAAAATGGTAGCTAACATTAACAGTAAGCAAATTCCACCTAAGTTCTAGCCAATCTAGGGTGATGATGATCGATTCTACTATATTGCACAAAGGAGACCATGGGCTCCAAGACAAGGTATTCCGGAAAATCCATTATCCTTTGTTGGGCCTTATTTTAATTCTTATGCATCAGGTAACCAATGGCAGCCCCCATATCCATCCAACTATGGAGGATATCCACCACAGCCTTGGAATAACCCTCCAAATATTTGGCTCAATCACCAAAACTCTCCACCCCAGTGGCAACAACCTCAAGGGAATTGGTAGCAGTTTCAAGGAAATTGGCAGCCACCTCCAGGAAACTAGTAGCAAACATCTCAATGGAGGGGAGGGCAGCAATGGCCAAACCAGATAGCCAGTTACATGCATCCACCTTCTTAGCCCCAACAACTTGCTATAATTCCTCCTCCTACTAGCTCAAGTTCAAACACACCTAGACCTACTCAACTACCAGCTCATCCCACACCTAACCTAAATAACAAACCACAACTACAACCAATCTATTTTTCTTATCCAAATCAATTTTTTGCATTGTTGTGAGTGTGACATCCACTTGCGTTCAAGAACTACTTTGCTAGCCCCTTCCACACCCATTATCACTGAACTTTATGTGGAAGAAGAGGAGCATCTGAATGTCCCCATTCAGCGAAGTGTACCTAAAAATCTTGTACCAGTCCCAATCCAACAGACTGAACAAGAACCACCATTTCCTCAGAGGTTGGAAATTGCTAAACAAAAGGAAGAGAAGGAGGAAACAACCTTTGACATTCTAGATCAGTTGAAGCATATATGTGTCAAGATACCTTTTTTTCAGGCAATAAAATATGTTCCCATATATGGAAAAGCAATTAAGGAAGTATGTCTCAAGAAGCCATGAAGAAAAAATAAAGACCCCACTACAGTTCATGTGGTGGGACAATTGGCTGACATCGTGCTTGGGAAAGTGACTATTCCCAAATACAATGATCCAGGTAGTTTTGTGGTAGGAGTTGTTATAAATGGGATTCAAATAAAGAATGCTCTGATTGATTTGGGAGCAGAAATAAATGTTGCAAGCATGAGACCTACTCCTATTGTCCTGTAACTTGCTGATAGTTCCACTATTAAACCTGATGGTATAGTAGAGGATCTTGTGGTAGCTCCAGATTCTTGGGAGTATCCAGCAAATTTCATGATTCTTTCTCCCAAAGCTACACTAGGTGGGTATCCCATTATTCTAGGAAGGCCATGGTTAGCAACAACAGATGCCTATATTGGATGTCGAATAGGATACATGACCATTTCTGATGGAAAGAGCATCAAAAAGCTTGTTCTCTACCCTCTTGCTCAACCATCCCATGATATGGATAAACCCATATGGCCCCATGTCAATGAAGAGGCTGAGGAAGTCAATTCTATGGCATAGCTTATGAGGTTAGGCAAAAAAAAATCATGTAGCTTCAGGAAGAAGATGAAGTATTGTCTAACATAATTCAAAACCATTGTGAGGTGCAGGAAGCATCATCCTCTCATGCATCTAGTTTTATTGGTCCAGTGAAGACACTTATTCCTACTCTTCCTACAGCTGAACTTCCTACAACAATAGGTATGTCTCATACATTTATGCCACATGAACTCAAGGTACCAAGCATTAGTGAAGCAACTATGATAGATTTTACACAAGTGCAAGTGTCAGAAGGAAAATATCTCAATATTAACAACAAGTTGAGTGAAGAATAACAGGTTGTCATTGACAAACTTACTGAGGACCCACCAACATGCATTTGCATGGGACTAACATGATATGAAGGGATTGGATCCTAAGCTTTGCACTCATAGGATATACATAAGAGATGATTTTACACCAGTGAGGCAGCCACAAAGAAGAATTAACCCTGCATTGAGGGAAATTGTAAAAGGGGAACTACAAGAATTGCTAGCTACAGGATTTATCTACCCCATTTTAGATAGCCAGTGGGTGTCCCCATTGGTGATTGTGCCAAAAAAGGGAGGGAAGTGGCAAGTTTGTGTTGATTACAGGGAACTCAACTCTGCCACTAAGAAGGATCATTTTCCCCTTCCTTTCATAGATCAAGTATTGGATTCCTTTGCAGACAAGCAGTATTTCTCTTTTCTAGATGGATTTAGCAACTATAACCAGATACAAATTGCACTTAAGGACCAAGACAAGACCACCTTTACCTTTCCATGGGGGACTTATGCCTGCTCAATAATTTCATTTGGATTATGCAATGCACCTACAACTTTTCAAAAGGAAGTCATTAGCATATTTTCAGATATCTCACATGATTGCATGAAAATTTATATGGATGATTTTACTACCTATGGTACTAATTTTAATGAAGTATTGGAAAATCTCAGGAGAGTCTTACAGAGATTTGAAGACCATAATTTGTCTTTAAACAGTGAGAAGTGCTTCATGATGATGCAGGAAGGTGTAGTCCTTGGCCACTACATCTCTCACAAAGGAATTCAAGTAGATCCTACCAAGATTGAGGTGATCACCAATCTGCCTATACCTACAAAACAAAAAGATGTTAGGAGTGTCTTGGGACATGCAGGTTACTATAGGAATTTCATCAAATATTTCAGCAAAATGGCAACACCATTGTACAATCTCCTAACTAAAGATGTTAAGTTCCAATGGTCAGAGGACTATGACAAGGCATTCTCTAATCTCAAAGTACCTTTAACTCATGCTCTTGTACTCAAAGGTCCTAATTGGGAGCTTTCTTTTCACATTCATACAAATGCATCAGACTATGTTATAGGAGCATTCTTGGGACAGAAAGAGGGAGCTATTGAGAATGCTATTTATTTTGTCATCAAAAACTTGCAAGGAGCTGAATTCAATTATACATTGATAGAAAAGGAAATGTTGGTAGTAATCTATGCCCTTAACAAATTCAAGCACTAACTAACAGGCTATCAGATCTTTGTGCACACAGACCATGCAGCAATTAGGTACCTCATGAATAAGTCCCTGATCTCAGGGAGGCTAGCAAGATGGTTGTTGTTGATGCAGGAGTTTGACATAACCATTGTTGATAAACCAAGGAAGGACAATGTTGTTGTAGACTTTCTTTCAAGGCTAACTACATCAGAGGACAATCAAGTCATTGATGACTTTTTCCCTGATGAACATTTATTTTCCATTAGTGTGCATACACCCTAGTATGCTGACATAGCTAATTATCTAGTTACAGGGAGAGTTCCTCCTCATTTCTCTCCAAAAGAGAGAAGGGTTCTCATTGAAAAATATTTTCCTTTCTCATGGATTGCAAGATGTTTGTTCTACACTGGACCAAACCATGTCATGAGGAGATGTGTGAGGGAAGATGAGACATAGGACATATTGCATGCATGTCACAATGAACCCTGTGGAGGGAATTTTAAAGCCAAGAGGACAACAATGAATATTTTGAACGCAGAATATTACTAGCACACACTCCACAAAGATGCGGGGAGATATACAAGAAAGTGTGATAGATGCCAGATGATGGGTTGGCCAACCAAATCTGTTGAGATGCCCCTTTACCCCTAGGTAGTAATTACTCCATTTGATAGATGGGGATTGGATTTTGTAGGACCCATTGATCCTCTGTCAAATGGTAAATCCTATATCCTGGTTTGCATTGATTATGTAACCAAGTGGGTTGAAGTTAAAGCAATGAAGCATGCAAGAGATAATAAGGTTGCAAAATTTCTTTATGAGGAAATTTTCACATGGTATGGGGTTCCAAGAGAAATAGTGAGTGATCAAGGGGCTCAATTCACATCAACCCTTGTCACAACACTAGTTAATGAATATAATGTGAGGCACAGGAATTCTACTCCTTATCACCCTAAGGCTAATGGCCAAGTTGAGGTGACTAACAGGGAAATTGAAGTCATTCTGACCAAAATAGTGGCTATCCATAGGAAGGATTGGGTAAACAAGATACCAAAAGTTGTTTGGGCCTATCGGACCACCTGGAAAACAACCACAGGCTTCACTCCTTTTGAATTATTGTATGGGAAGACAACTATGATGCCCATTGAATTTGAGCATAAAACTCTTAGGACTACACTAGACTTAGGGATGGATATCTCTGGGGCACAAAAGGACAGAATTATGTAGCTAAATCATTTGGATGAGATGAGAAAGACAACCTTGCATCACACTGAGGTAGTGCAGAATCAAAGGATCAAATGGCATGATAAGTACATAAAGGACAAGAAGTTTCAACCTAGTGATTGGGCACTCCTTTATGATTCAAGGTATCAAGATAATGCAGGAAAATTGCAGACAAGGTGGCTAGGACCATATGAGGATGTTGAAGTCTTCTCCAATGGTGTCATTTAGCTCACTACCATTGACCCTATCATATTTAAGCCACTTTTCAATGGTCATCGCCTCAGGTTGTATCGCAAGCCAACTTCCAAGGAGGAATTCATGCAACAATTCACTCAGCATGCAACACCTGAACTTCCTGCAGCCAAAGGAAGCGGACCTGGTGTCCCTCCTTTTGGCTAACCAAGGTACGTAACTTTTCATAATAAAGACTTCCACTCTTGTGGGAGTCTACTTCTTCATTAATCCACCCATTCACCCATCCATCTCCACCTTTCTCTCTCTTCCATCACTCTACCATAACTTCACTTCATTCTACTTCACTTCATTCCATCTCCACTTTCATTAATTGCTCAACTAACTTCTTAAAAGGTAACTGATACTTCCTCAATATTCTTTGCAACAAATATTCCAAGAATTCATGTAAGTGTGCATCAATTTGTTACATCTTAATTATCTTTTAGTACATTTATTAAATCATTGTACATTAATGTAGATGTTCTCCATAGCATGTAATTGTCCCCTACCCCTATCAAATTGTTATTACTACCTTGCATGTGAGGACACATGCTCAAATTTAGGTTGGGGGGGAGTGTGAATAACATGTCCACATGTCAGTCCATGTTGGTCCATGTTAACAAAATTAGAATTGAGCTAATTTGAATTTAGAGTGAGGTGACGGCTCACATGTGTGAGATGACACCACACCGCCACCATTTTTTCTCGATTGTATCCTTCATTTATTATTCCTTACTACCTTTATTACCTCAGTCACAATCCTAAAGCACCAAAAAGGTAAAACTCATACAACATTGGTGTTGGGAATTCAACAGTGTTGCAAGAAGGAGAAATTTGGCTTTCAAGAAAATATTGCAGGAAGGGAAACCTTACATAGTGCTTGCTTGATTGCAGACAACTGAATGATGCAAGGTCAGTTAATATGAAGTGAACCCACGGTTCATGATGTAGTATTGTAGGATGCACCTTCTTTGGAAAAATTTAGAAATTGCGGATGGTTGGACTATTTCTTCAATTTTGACAGTTATAATGAATACATCACATAGGAATTTGTGCAAAAATTGTCTGAAGGAAAGGCCATGGTAAAAGGGTTGGAGGTAATAGCTACTGAAGAGAGGATTGCAGAAGTTATAGGGTTTCTTGTCGATGGTGAACATTACCCTGCTACCATATAGGCAAGGTTAGCTAGGGCTGAATTTATTGAACTTGGTGACCCTCCATTGGATGTGGACAAGCAAGGTGCAAAGAGAACCTCTCTGCCTGAGCCATGGAAGCAAGTAGTTGTTGACATTTTGAAGTACATCACCTGTGAAGGCTGCCAGTCAAACCTACATTATGTGCACTTCAAACTCTTGAATCATATGAGGCATGGGAGAAGAATGAATGTGCCAAATGTGTTATATCATCTCCTTTCAATCATGCTAGCTAAAACCCAAAAAGGTAGGGATAATTTTGTCTCCCACCATTGTGTGATCAAATTATTAGTAGAGAAATCTCTACATATTGCATGATGTGTCTGATATGACTTGGGAGGAATTTTTAAATATTGATCAATTTAGACTAGAGAATTTGTAACCTAGGGTTTTGCCTCAACCTCATAGGGTTAGTAGGAGACTGAATATTGTTGAAGCCAGTCCTAGAGCCTCAACTTCTAGTGCAACCCCTAGTGTAAACCCTCTTGTAGCTGAGAAAACTATAGAGATTAGTTCTTCTAAGGCAGAACATTCAAACAAGGATAGTTCCTCTTCAAACTCTAATGATGTCCCTCTTGGAACCCTTATTTGAACTAGGGCACAAAAGAAAGAGGTAGAAATGAGGAAGGGAAAAGCTAAAAATAAAACAGAAAAAAAAGAAGCGTAAAGCTCTAAGAAACGGAAGGCTGACACTGTTCTTCTTGCAGCCAAAGAAAAACATGAAATCCCTCCTAGAAAATTAAGACTAACTAGACCAACCACTAGTGTGTCTCCGAAGAGAATCCCTAGGTCTCGAGGAACATCACGAGAGGACATAGAAACCCCAATGGGGTAGGTGAACGTTGAGGAAAGGGACATTTTTGAGGAATAGACAAATATAAGGTTGGTAGAGCTTTCTTCCATCGCAGAACAGGTTGAGAGTCAAGAATATGATGAGAATTAGGAGGTCTTGTAGCAATAGCAAGAGTTCCTGCAGCAAGAGCAAGAACCCTTGCAACCAAAACTGGGTGAACAATCAAAATCCCTGCAACAGGTGCCAAATGAAGAGCAAGAATTGGTGCCAAGAAATTTTTTGGTAGGAATACATAGACCCTCTGATTTTTAATGGAACATGGTAGCTATGAACCTATGGAATGAGATGCAAAGGAGGGAAGAAGAATGGAAAAAGGAGAAACACAGGCTAAAGGAGGAGATTAAAAAGAAAGATGCAGAGATTGAAGAAAAGAATATGGAAATTTTTGCCTTAAAGGAAAAGGTGGACAATGTAGTAGCCTTAGTACCTCATATGTTAGAATGGAAGACTCCTCCAAGAGTCTATGCTCTATATTTGAAGGAGAGGAATCTTTCTTTTAAATTATCAAGAATCATTTCAGGTTTGAATCGTCCCATTGAGACTCCTCTTGAATTTTTCTAGGCTTATCAGATTGTTCCACTTGAGGTAAAAAAATTGTTGTGTGAACTCTATTTGCATAATTATGTTGTGTCCCATGATCATGATTGGAATCCATTGTTGTATGTTGGGGATCTCCAATTAAGGGCATTCATGTCCTAGATATAGAATGAAATTAGTTGGGGATAGTAGTTTAGAACTTATAGGAAAATAGAATCCAACACTCCTTTGCCCATCAACGCTGAATCTAGAAATCTTGGAGACATTTTTTGGGAATGGCACAAATTTCTTTACCGGCCAAGCTATAGCAATAGGATCCTACCTATGAGAGAAGCAGTTTACAAAGAATATGAGAAGGTAGCAGAAACTACAGGGAAATATGTAATGGAATATCTGTCACAGAGGTGGAGTAGTCTGACTAATGAGTTAAAACAAGTTGAACCTCACTCTCTGCAGAACTATGTTGGAACATGCAAAAGATTTGATAGATATATACAGCTTGGAAGGATGAAGGGGCAATTTTGGCTCCCATTAACTTTTCAGCCACCTACCATATTATGGTCTATGCCAAATTTCAAGTATTATCAATATGATATATTTATAGAGAGGCAAAGATGGAACAGGTTGGATAGCAAGCAAGGGTTCTATTGGGACCCCAATTCATACACTGCAAGAACTAATGTAGGGCAGTTGGCAGTTGCAGATTTCGGGGTATTAACTATGCAAAGGAATAACTCTTCCTCTGTTGGAGGATCAGCAAAACCTTAGGTTGGGGGGAGTGATGAGTCCAATTTATGGCGCAATTTTGATAGAGTTTATTATCCATTTTTTGTTGTTGTCATAGACTTTGATACTTGGATGTAAATTGGGCATAAGCTTATTTTTGTAACTTTTAAATGATATTGACATGCTATATGAACTATCTATGTTAATTTTACATGTGGATTAATGAATGCTACTTTAAGATAGTTATAGATATGCAATTGTTGTGCATACTAATGTTGTCATGTAGATATAATTAGAGCCTACAAAATTGAGGAAGATTTTTCCAACTGGTCGTTCGCCATAAAGGTCAACAAGGTGATCATCCAAAAGTTAATTGAGGGAAATTCCCAATTCAAATCAAAGATTGTAACCGCCTTGTAAATGGTCATAATAGATTGTTGAGTGAATATAGGAGCTATTGTTCTGCTAGATTTGTGTTAAGGCAAACCGGCTTGACCAAATTCCACACATGCATAACCTCCTTTCCACTTTCAATGCTCTCCCTAAAGTGGCATCCTCCTAATCTATTGGAGTTGACCACCTTGCTAGGTAGTTAGTTAGTAGTTTTTCCTCTTATAAATAAGACTCAGATGCTCCTTCTCAGGGGGTTGATTGATCTGATGTTGTACTCGCATTGTTAGTTTTTTAGTAATACAGTTATGTTGTTCCATTCTAATCATGCTTTCCAATGAATAAAATGAAGTTATAAGTTTGTTGCATCTAAGTTTGTCTTAAGGGATACTCATCCAAGGGGGCCCACT